>CARXXK010000002.1:55832036-55938561 GCA_949089665.1 Macrosiphum euphorbiae
TGTGTATGTACTATGTGGTATCAGGGTTGCCAGATAGGTAAGTCAGCGTACCGCCGATAGAGATCGTTAAGGTCGCCCAAAATAGCCAACACTCCCAATCCTTGACATAGCCCAAACTAGCCCATAAAATAATATTATCATAATATAAGAAATTTTCTTATCATTATAATTTTATCAAACACAACAAAAACGTTGAGATAAGTGATAAAAACGTTAAATTTTTTATCATTATAAATGTAATACACATAAATAATGTATACAACATAATATTATATAGGTAGTAGGTACTAATGTACTATAAAAAATAATAATTAATAATATGTAACAGCGCAACACATATTATAACAAAATTAGTTAAAGAAACTTATTTGTACTTAATGTTTTATAATACACTACCTGCTGGTGTAATTCGCTGAAGGTGAGTATCAGTTTTGGAGATACTAGATAGGTATGTCTAGTTTAGTTGTACTTTCTATGATAGTCTAGACAATTTTCCATCATTGTTATAAGGATTTTTATGTTTAGTGTTTGGTAAACTGAATAAAAATTGACAGCTTCATACTTTCAAAATTGCCTTTGCTACTTTTTTAACTTTAATAACAACATTGAACATAACAAAATATAGTGATAATATACATTCAAATAAAATAGGTAATTAATAACTTAAGTCTTTCAAGTTGTAATACATAAAAATAAAATATAAATAATACTTAGTAATGAGTTATAACTATTCACATATGTTCATTTGGTATTGATTATCATTAAATAATTCTAAGTCAAGTATTTCATCTAATACTGAACTTTGATAATTCTCTTCCTCATTATTATCATACATCTGCGAAGTAAATTTTTGAATCATTAAGTCAGTTGCCACAAAGTTTTTACAACATTGTTTGCGAATCTAGAAAAAATATTAGACCATTGGTAAAAATATGTTTTTATCTACTTAAAATATGAGTTTATAATATGACAGTAGTAAGTGGAACCTAATTAGTAATTAGTAATGCTAAATAAATATATAACCTACATTTAGATGAAGTCTAATTCTCAATATGGCTTCTAGTGTCAGCATTGCCATTTGGTTTCTAGATTTTGTTTTAACAGCGTTCATGACACTGAAAACTCTTTCGACAGTAGCATTCGCCAATGGCAACGATAGTACTTGCAGAGTAAAAATTGCCAAATCTGGAAATGCTCTTTTTCCACAGCTATCTTTGATGTTGTATACATCAATCCAAAACCTAGAAGTATCTTTTTCATCAATTGATACTCCATCGCAAATTTCTGAATATTTTAGAGTTAAAAGTTTATTCCATTGCACTTCTATCTCTTCTATATCAGCATCATCTTCTAAAATTAAAGCAAATAAATATAATAACCAATTATGAATAAAAATATGGTTACAAACTACTTAATGCTTTACTATTTTTTTGAAAATGTCACCTTACTTAATAGTTCTAACGGTAGATCCTTAAACTTTGGTGGTATTTGAGACAAAACATATATAGGACTGAAACACCTCAATTTCTGAATGACTTGGGTATTCTGAGGCAAGCGTTTCACTAACTCTTGACAGAGAGTTAACAAAAACTGCCACAACGTTCTTTTACAACTCTAAGTGCACTCAACGTAACTGTCTTCTTTTCAGCCAGTTCCGAGAAGGCAAATCCGAAATCGATAGCATCCAATGGTAGTAATGAAAGTTTATTATTCAATGCATTTGAAACGCGGTCAATATCAAGAAGACTTAAGACATTTGGAAATTCATCGTCTCTCAAGAAATTAGGCTTAATTATCCTTTTAGCTATAGACATCATAAGTTGCTTAAGTTCTCCATAAACTTTTGTAATGTCTGCATTCAAACTTTGAAATTTAAGGTTCATTTGAGTGACTTCTTTTAAAATTGGTTTAAGGAAAGTAAAATAAAGCAGATTAGTATCATCTTTGAACATTTCATTAAGTGTACGTGCACTGTGACACTTTTCATTAACTCCTGCTATCTCAAAACATGTTTTGAGCTCAAGCCATTGATCCATTATTACCTTAATGCAGTTATAAAATGCCAACCATCTTGTTGGATATAATTTTACAAGCTGCTTCAGTTTTTTGCCCTCTCCGTTTATGGTTTCATATAAACGGGCATATTCTAACTTGCGTAATGGACTGTATGAAAACCATGACACAGTTTCCCGAAGCATGAACTCAAGACTGGCAGGTAAAACCTCGGATGCTTTTGACGAACAGGTATTGAGTGAATGGCATATACATTTGATAAGTTGTAGATTGGGTGAAACTTCTTGTAGTAGGGTATAAAGTGAATGATGACGACCACATAAATTACTGGCACCATCTACTCCTAGGCCAATAATATTCTCAGGTTTTAAGTTTAGTTCTTTTAAAAATGTTAATGTTATGTCTCGTAGAGCGCGTTCAACAGTTACTAATCCTAGGAATTCATTAGTAATATTTTGCATTGATTTACTAAAATATCGAATGCAAAATGCCATATATTTCGACACAGAAACGTCAGTTGATTCGTCCACTATTAGTGAATACTTACTATCACCGACATCCATAACTAGCTGCTCAAGTGTAGCAGGTGATATAACATTGACAATAAGCTTAGAACACTTAGTCCGATGCAACCTCAAATTTTCTAAAGAAGAACCTTTTCCAGATACTTTCAATATATCAACAAGATGATCAATACTTCTAATAGCTGAGTGAGTGGCAATATGAACAGCAAGTTGTAATTCAACAGCTTTTCTTTCTCTTGTAACTTTCGACACACCTATTAAATTAATACAAAATTAAAATGAACCTTATATAATATATATATATATAATATAAATGTAAGTATGTGTACCAAAAGATTGCAGTTGCGGTTGTTTTTCGACCATCAAACTTTTCATTTTTCCTACATGTTTTACTGTTTTGGAATGACTAATCAGATCCCCATGATGTGCTCGCAATACAACTTTACACTTAGAACAATATGCTTCCTTAAGATCAAGATCATTGTTATTACTCTGGTTTTCTGTAGCTTTTTGTAACCACCCTATAAAAACAAAAAATATATTTGAGTAATTAAATTATAACAAAATAAATTAAAAGTCTAGATAAGTAATTAATATTTACCTTTAAATTCCGGTTTAACTTCCCAATCCACACAATACTTCCGTTTATATTTACCATACTTACCCATTATTATATTATTTTACAAATGAAAATAGTGGCTAGTGTCTAGTGAGTGGCTTGAGTATATTTTTATTTGGTACACGCATAAAAATCATAAAATTTTCAAGTCTACAAGTTACAACTGCATATTATGTATACATATCACATGATAATGATACATTTATTATTAGTTGTCATTACTAAATATTTAATAATCAGTTATCAGTAGATAAATATCTTAACTTGTACTATTAAGTACTCATTAGTCATTATATTATGTAAGATTACAAATAAACATATACACAAGATACGTCCTACCTACCTAAAAATAGAAAAATACCAAATTCATAAGTAGCAACGAGTACACAAGGGTCTAACATCATGTTCGTGTAAGGCCCAATGGGATCGTTTCCTTAGATTCAGTTCAGACTTCAGCCTGATCGAGTGTCGCTTCTATATTTTACAATGATAATACCACAATAATACTGAGATATCACCACGGACTAAGATATCTCTATAATTCTTATCTGATATAAAAAAAAAATTTTTTTTTTTTAAATTACGTAGGTATTTATGCATAAAAATACTATAATTTCAATATTTTGTTTATAAAATATGTAGCCCACTATAGCCATTAATTTACTGGCGTATAGCCCAATTGGCGGATGGACGCCCAAAAGTATTTTTGGGTGGTTTATTGACTTCTTAAATAGCCCATTTGACGAAAAACCGCCCAATCTGGCAACCCTGCTCGCTACGACTACGTACCAGCGAGTAAAATCGCTCCATCTGACAACGTATTCGCTACGAGTTATTCAAGTCGTAGCTATGAATAGTCGCGGCGAATGGAATAGAGCATGTTCAATTCTACTCGCTAGGAACGCGCGACTATGCTGGTCACGTGACCCACTCGCAACTAAAAAATCGCAGTCGCCCCGTGTGGCGTGTGACATCGACACTCGCTGGTCGCTACTATACTCCGCGCCACGAGAGAATGCATACGGCACGCGCATACAAATGACTGCGCTCCGCTGTCTCGAGGCCAAATGTCCCCACCATGCGGCAACTGGTCACTGCATACAGCGGTTCCACTAGGATTTATTTTCATCGGTGAAATGTTGATGGTTCCACTTCCACTGTCTTCGTCCATTGTATTGAAAGAGTAAAAAATGTAAAATCGGTTTAGTGAAAAAAAAAATACGGCGCGCGCGTTGTTCATAAACGAGAATCGGTAAACGACAAACGACGTTTTGGAAAATATGTTTGTTATTGTGATCGCAGTGTACACACCTGCCGACGAAACCGGTGAGCTCCGGAACAAGCCGACCGGTGAAGATCGTGCTGGTAAAGTGGTAGGGATGCGCGAAAAAATACGTGTTTTGGTCGGCCGCCGTATGCATTCTCTCGTGGCGCGGAGTATAGCAGGGTATAGACACTCTGTGTCAGTGGCGTACACAGCTATTTTCAATGGGGTTAGCTTACATATAAAAAATTATATATATATATATATATATACAGGGTGTCTCAAACAGTACTGACATATGGAATAACTTTTTTGGTATTCGATATTTTTTTTTTTTTTTTTTTGTTTTATTTGTAGACGCTTGTTTTATATAAAAAAAAATTTTTTACTTTTTTAATTCTGAAAATAAAAAATTTTAAATTTTATAAAAAATGTATTTGAAAAATTCAAAATAGCCAATTTATAAAGCCGATTTTTAGAAAAATTTTGATGGTTCAAATATTTATAAAAGTGTTGCCGTTAATTTTCTACAAATTATTTAGTTTTTGGAAATATGAACAATTTTTTCCTTTATATCATAATAAAATAATCAACAATCATCAGTCATCACTGATACCTGATTAGACGTAGTAATCACTATTTATTTTCCTAAGAGTTTTTATCAGTTATCACCATTTACACCGGCAGCTAATGCACAGAAATAGATAAGAGCATTACTGAGATAATAAAATTACTGGTTATGTTATAGTAAAAAAAAAACTTTACTATGTTACTACGTTTAAAAAGGTTTAATAGAATTAATAACAATAATACAATAATGACATACATGCATCAACAATATTTAGTTCAGTAATCAGTTAATTCAGTTGCTACCTAATATCTATTTTAAATAATTTTCAAAATGCCCACCATCGTTTTCTGTACGTTTTTCATATCGCTCTAATATTGACGATGTGACCGACTTTAACATTTGTGATGTGACTTTTTTACATGCTTTAGTGATGCGCTCTTTTAAATCATTCAGAGAAGTCGACTGTTCTGAATAAACGTTATCTTTTAAGTAACCCCATAAAAAAAAATCTAAAGGAGTTAAATCAGGAGATCGTGGTAGCCATTCCAGTGGACCACGGGTACCTAACCAACTTTGTGGAAAATGCTGGTTCAAGTAATCTATTACTACTTTTGCATTATGAGCAGGAGCACCATCTTACTGTATCCACATTGTTTTCCGAATTTCAAGAGGGATACACTCCATCAATAACGGCAATGTATTTTCTAGAAACTCTAAATAACGTTGCCCACTTAGAGTGCCATCATAAAAATATGGACCGACCAATTTATTTATTTATTTTTTATTTATTTTATTTATAAAATCATAAATGTTAAAATTGAATAAATTAGTTATAATACATAATACTTTGACTATACATTTTTAATATTACCTGTAGCTTTTAATGTTTGTACAACATTTGTAATCGTGGATCGTGAAGGTTGTCTTCTTTTGGGAAATTTTTGTAGGTATAAGCGACATGTTTGAACTGTACTTTTACCACTAGTAAAAAACATTTCTATCATGTCAGAATACTCTACATTAGTATAAGTAGGCGGCACATTATACATGTATACTAAGAAGTATTTGCTTTTATTTTTTAGAACTTGCTTAAACAAAAATTGTTGACTTGTGAGGATAAAAAAAGTGGTGTCAATGATAAAAACAAATCGGTAACAGTTATTTTTACCTAAAAATTTACTTATTAAATAAATGTAGGTATAACAGTCTAAATAAATATATAAAATTCTAAATAAACTTAAATCTAATAATAATTAATAGGAATCACTCCCAAATTCATCTACTTCTGACTTATCTCATTATGTAAAAAAAGGTAATAATTTATAAAAGGTAATGAACACATTAGTTATCAATAGTTTCATTAGAATATAGACAAATTTCCGTAATGCAAATATTTGCAGAATTTGGGTATGTTCACATCTAATAAAAAATATTAACACTTGACATGTCCACAACTCAACATAAATTAATTAAAATTTAATGAACATAAGTAGTAACAAAGTGTAACATAATAACCTAACACATGAAATAACTTTGGTTCTAATCAATATTTTACCACTTTTTTTTATATGTAAAATATGTATAATATGTATATATCATTTATAAATGCTTGTGCTACAAGTACAGTTTAACATTTTTTAATACTTTGTCTAATTTTGAAGGTAAAAATGTTTATTAAGTGAAATAGTTTATTTTTTACAATCATTTTTTTAAATATCAATATTTTTAAGGAATAAATAAATAAAATATATTTCTTAAATTATTTATTATTCATGTCATTTTAATAACTTTTGTGGTATGTTTTTACTATTATCAATTTTTAATTTTTATTTGTCAGGTCATTCTGTTACACTTTTTATATTTACTACTGTAAATTACAATTTATTTTGAGGGCTATGAATGTTGTATTACTGTACAACTATTTAGAACTTAATAATTTTACTTATATATTTTACTATCTATCTTAATAGATGGAAAGTTTACTCATATCTAGGTTAGAATGTTTTTGTGAGTTGCAATAGACTAAAAAGGTTTACTTTATCAGTGTGACAATTTATTTCTGAAATATTAAGTTTCTTAGTTGTTTAATTTAAAATATCGAAAAACAATGTTGAAAATCAACTGTCCGAATTGGAATTTTTTAATAAATAGTTCTTAAATTTGTTAACGGGACACTTTATGTCATCTATGTACAATTTAAATATTTTAGATAACTTTTCGTTAAGTGATTTTTGTATAAAATATGATTTTATACTAAACCACAGTGTAAATCCTACAATGCTACATGAACATAAAATAATTATTTACAGAATTGTCATTCATTAAAACCAAGTCCCAAAGGCTTAAAAATGAGAACAGTCACTATGTATCTGAATTTGAGAATGAGAAAAAACTAGTAGGTATTTCATGTTATACATTTCTTCAAATATAGCATAGAAGTTTCATATTAGAAAAATATTAAATTATCCATTTTAAATGTAAAAAAATCTCATGAGTCTTAGTTATTTTATTACAATTCAATAACTTAACCTAATTACTTTAAATATACAACCAAAGTTTCATCTGCATAATTTACAAAACTGGTAGTCCAACTTGATATTTCATGTTTCATAAAAGCTACTATAAAAAGAGGGGTAATATAATTATTAGATTTAATTATTTTATTGTTAAAAATATTCGTACTTACTTATCTATTGTGTAGTCTGTTCAAAAATGTACAACATAATTATTTATTATTCCATACTTATTTAAATGTACACAGAACATGTATCAGAAAATATAAATTTTCATTTGCTGATCCAATTGGGAAATATAGTCACAATATACTCAAATTCGACTGTTATTATTGATTGACTTACTCGCATTTAAAGAGTTTTGGAGAAAACAACATTTATTTCCTTAATAAAAAAAAAATTTCAAATTATTTATTTTTTAGGTAGGTAAATATATTTTTAAGTACATAGCTCATTAATTTTGTAGTTTTTTCATCAAAGAATAAAATGTATTATAGTTTATTAGTACCCATAAATAGTTTGTTGATGTTATTGTCAAAATAATTTAAATTGCAGACATCCTATCGTAAAACCACCGAAAAAAATAACTATTATGTATACTTACGTCTCCACTCTCCAATAGTGTGGTAACTTCGTTTAACTAATTTTGTTTTTGTAAGTGATGCCGTGATGGTGATTAATTTCTTAGAAATGTATATCAATTTAATTTGTGGAACATTTCTTGAAACCACGTGGAATATATTTTGCAAATATTCTGTAGTTAAGCCACATATGGATGTGGACATGATACCTTATTCTGTATGTGACCGATTTTAACATTTGTGTCACTCTTGCATTGTAAGATACTGTTCAACTTGATTTTGTTTTGGTGAGTAATACATAAATAATCCCATGACAAATTTGTCATGAATAATCTATAATGCATTCACAGTTTCAAGCACTCCAGTGTTTGGACACATGAAACAAATCCTCAAATTTGATGGACGTTAAAATGATGAATGGTGAATTGGTGGGTACATTGATAACACAATAACGAGAATTTTTGAATAATAATAACAAGCTTACTAAAATAATAACAGTTATTAATAATATAATTATTTATTTATTAGAACTCAAATGATTCAACTATACTGATTGCTAATACTGACGAAAATCAGAGGAAAAAATAATAAAATACTATAACTTTATAAGCCATTTTGATAACAGGTATTTTGTGATTGTCATCAATGATACACGATTATAAAGAACAGGTTATGCGTCGGAAGGAATATTTTCGGTCAGATTTTGTTACGGCGGTGTAGTTCTTAAAACCGCCGAGCGCTGCAAGTCATCCGTGTTACATAATATTAACATTTTCCTATACAAACCATGTTAAAACTAATTTTTTAATTAATTAATTGACAAACCTTTTGTTTTAATATTAGCAGTTTATTCATAGGCAATTTATAGACCTGCATTTTGGGTGTAGCCTACTGTATTTTTAGACCTCTCTTTTTTTATTTCGGCCCTACTAACAATGTATACAAACTTTGATAATATTAAATTATTTTTCATCAACCTGATTGAATTATTATTATTAATTATAATATAATTTTTAAGAGATGTGCGATGGTGTTTTAAAAATATTTTGATAAATTTTAAATTATTTAATATTTTTGTTTATTTTTTTTTTAGTGGTTTTGCAATGTTTGAAAAATGCCTATTGCCTAGTAATTTAATAAAATGTTCTTCATAATTTTTAAATGGAAAAATATACCTAAATTCACTACAATAGGGGCCAGTTCTAAAGACTTAATTGTGGGGAGGGGGGGCTAGATCATAATTTTCACAAATAAATAATGATTATTCGGTGACGACAAAAACTATATCTCAATAATCAGTTATTATGTGGTCACTTACATTAGGAACTAGGAGTTAGAAATTAGTGTATGTATTATGTATATCATTGTGTTTTTTAGTATTTAAAAGTATAACGTTATTCTGTGTAGTACAAAGTAAATAGGTACATTTATATATATTATATTTACATATACCAATTCGAGCCCTAATGTAGTGCCAAAACTAGAGTTTATTGGATTAAATTAGTTTAATCAAATTAACTCTACATATCAGATGGTAATTTCCTTTTTTTCACTGGGTTTGACAAATATTTTGGACCCGGAAATATACTTGGAAGCTTTGCTCGTTTTAAATTTATCTATAAAAACGTTTAAGACATTTTTTTATAAAAAAAGATTCATTGAACAAAGGATAAGTTACAGTACCTAGGTAATACCGTGACTTTTGAAGCACCAGAACCAGATTCCCAAGTTCTAACAATTTGATCAGGTGAAAATGTTTTTCACAAATCACTGTCTTTGAGTTGACAACAAGATTAGCACGAGGAATAGATTTTTCCCATTTTTCCCTCAAAATTTCATTTTTAGGAAATTGAAACAGTGAATAGTGAAACTTTTTCTGGGTTTGATTTATATCCTGACGTACAAAACACAACCCAGCAAGAAGATGGCATGTTTCGATAATTCGGAAATAAATAATATAATAAAATAATAATATATTGACGTATGACCCCACTATGACAATAATATTAAATATTAATAATATATTATACGATTCGTCTTCACAAATCACAATAGATGATTTATATTTATGACGACAATGAACAATTCGTTTAGAGCCCGGTTAACTAGCAGCGCCTACCTAGTGGTAAATAGCCGAACTATATCACCGTAACAATTTCTGACCGCGGTTGTGCCATACAAATCTTATACCGACGGATAACCTGTTCTTTATAATCGTGCAATGATATTAGTAAATGATAACTGAAAACATATGAAAACTCGATAAACAAAATAAATCGATAATAGTCATTAATACTAGTAACAGTGATGACTGATGATTGTTGATTATTTTGGTATGATAAAGGAAAAAATTGTTCATATTTCCAAAAACTAAATAATTTGTAGAAAATTAACGGCAACACTTTTATAAATATTTGAACCATCAAAATTTTTCTAAAAATCGGCTTTATAAATTGGCTATTTTGAATTTTTCAAATACATTTTTTATAAAATTTTAAATTTTTTATTTTCAGAATTAAAAAAGTAAAAAATTTTTTTTTATATAAAACATGTAGCGCAAGCGTCTACAAATAAAAAAAAAAAAAAAAAAAAAAAATATCGAATACCAAAAAAGTTATTCCATATGTCAGTACTGTTTGAGACACCCTGTATATATTATACATTGATAAATCAAAATAATATGTTGTTTAACTAATATTTATTTTCATTATAAAACAATGTCTATTTTCCTGGGTTTTTGTCCCAACTCATCAATGACTTCTTCAGGAGTTAAATTTATATATCGGTATACCGACAACATGGTCAATCCATTTAATCTGTCCTGTGTAAATAATTATTTTTCAGTATAAAATGTAATAAATAAGGATTAAAAATATGTATGATAAAAAAATGTTTACCTCTTTCATAGTATTTCTCAAATAAGATTTTACTCTTTTTAAATTTGAAAACATTCTTTCCGGAGTAGCTGTTGATACCGGCAGTGTGCATAGAATTTTTAATAACATGAATATTTGGGAAGATCACGGGACTACAAAGTTTTAATGCATCAATTCCATTAGATGGTTTAACATTTAGACGAGCAAGTTTTAACTTCCACATTTTAAGTTCACCAAGGGTGGTAGACAAAGCATTATGAGACAAGTAGAATGAAACGAGAGATTCAAAATCAGCTTCATTAGAATCTTCGTTGTTGTCAAATAAACAATGAAAACCTAAATAACGTAGGTTTTATAAATAATATATTAATATAAATGTATGTTATTAGGAACTAACCTTTAAAAATATTATGGTGCTCTAAGAATCTGAGCTCTAGTTGATTTATGAATGACTCAATATAAGGAATACAAATAGTAACTCTAAAATAATCTTCTGGTTCTTCGGATGATAATGATGGATTAGCACGGTTTATTTGCCTTTTGTTTATTCTTTTTACTACAATTTGAAAATCTAGAACTTCAGCCATTTTCTAAATTAAATAAATACTCTTAACTTTATTTATAAATATGATATTAAGAAGCAAACTAGTGATTTTAATTAATTAAAATATTGTATAAGCATAATATATTAATCATTAATGTTAGTTACTTGAGCCTCATTAAATATTTTTTTAAATTCAGGTTCAATGTTAGTTCTTAGTTGTTTAAGAACATTAACATTATCTTCTGCTAAACCAACCATTTCTTTTAAATCAATGTCTTTGCTTTGTAGTTGTTTGCACAATGGCAGCCCATATGAAAATAAAACCTATTAAAAAACAAATAATTTAATTTTTAACTCAACTACATGATTTAATATATTGAATTAGGTACCTTTATAATTTGTACTGATATAAGAAATTCTGAGTCCATTGCATTTTTTAACATATTGGCTTCAACTGCAGTTACATCTTTCCAACTTGACATAGTTTCTAATGAAACTACAACGTATGGAAATAACTGAACAAAATCATTAACGGCATCATACCTTTGAATCCATCTGGTTGCACATAATCGTTTTAATGATTTTATGCTTGGTATCAAATCACTATTACTAATAGCTTCAAAAAGTGCATTTTTGCGTTTAGGTGTATTAAAAAAACAATACAATTTTTCAATGACCCCAAGGCAATTTCGAATTGGTTGTAAATCACACGCAGAGGATACTGCTAAGTTTAAGGAATGGGCAACACAGTGCACGTACAATGCCTTAGGATACTTTGCTTGTATAATAGATTTTACTCCTTTAAATCACAGTTAATACCACTAACATTGAGACCTGAAAAAAAACTTATTTAATAACTATTATTAATTACTAATTTATTTTAAATTACCATTTAGAATTGCAGATGCTAAATCAACTCCTGTTAAACTATGAATCTCAACAAACTTGATAAAATCTTCATTGATTTGTACATCATTCCCTGTTCCACTTAAGTATCTTACACATATTGTTAGTTGTTCTGTAACTGAAATGTCTGTTGTTTCATCAGCCAAGACTGAGAAACATTTGGATGCATTGATTTTTTCAACAATTTTCTTTAATAATATATCACCACATATAGCTATTATTTCATTTTGTATCCTAGGGCTGAAATGTTTATTACGTGAATCTGATTCAAGGAATGATCTAATACAATCGTCGTCTTTTACTTTATATTATAAAATTTCTCGGAAATTACCTTCATTTTTAGCTGACGCTGCTATATAATTTATATTAAAAAAATAAAAATAAATTAGTAAACAAATCATTTAAAAAATATAAAATCATTAATTTACATGTAAAGTCAATTGGGCCAAAATCCCTATGTCCCCGTAGAGCAATTTCTTGTTTGCCACATAAAATTATGCATTCTACGATTGGTAAAAGCCTCTTTCTATTATTAATTATCTGTTTTGACCTGTAAAATAAATAATAATGATATCTGTTACCTATTATATTTACATATAATTATAATATGTTATTAGTATACCTACTTAAATATATTTTACCTATCATCATCCAAAGCATCAACAATTGATTTTTGTTTTTTAGAAAAAACACTTAAAAAACTATCAGCCTTCAAAGCAGCAGTTTTATGGTATTCCAACGTCGAATGTTTATTAAAAACCTTTTATAAAAAATTTAATATAATAATATGTATAAATACATTATATTATTATGAATTATGTTTGTAATTTATAATTAAATTTAAAATACTTAATAAAATTACTTCTTTAGCCTTTTTCCAATTGTTAAATGGTTCAGAGGACAAAAAACCTAGTTTTTGATTTCCTACACCACCACATTTAGCAAAAACCACGCAAAATCGACAAAATGCACCAGATTTTATTTCGGAATACAGTAACCAGCTGTATGAAGTTAACCAGTGGTTTTGAAACTTTAATTTTCGTTCTTTATTAGGTTCTAGTATAGGAAACGAGTAAGAAACAGGCGGAATCCATGCATTTGTGAGAACCTAGAAAATGGATAGTAATAAAATTCACAATATACAATTTAATATAATAACATAAAAATCGTAAAATAAATTAATAACTTACTATATGTTTTTCATTATCAGTTAAATTGCGACCAGCTTTTATAAACATACCAACATCATTAACTCGGGACATTACAACATTTGAGGACGATGTACCTATAGTAATTATTTTGTACATAATGAGTAATCGGCTCATTAGCAATGACTAGGTGAAATTAAAAATATTTTTACAATACTCGATTATTATTTAAAAATATATACCTGTTACCTACAGGTAATTATTTAGTATAACTACAAAGCTACACGCGTACATACAATATGTATACCTATAATAATATATTATACATATACAATTCAATAAAAGATAGGTATAAAGAGAAATTTATTTTTACCATATTAATCATTTTTTTTTACCTAGGTCCTAGGTTGATAATATAATGTATTCAATATTTACCTGGTTCCTCCGAGTTAGGCACGGGACTTCTTTTATTCATATTAGAAGAAAAATATTCGTTAATTCTTTTCATTTGTATGTTTTTTAAAATATTTAAACAGTAAGTACAATTTACTCAACGTCCAAAGCGTCAGGAATTTGATTGAAAACTGAGAAATAGATTCTATACTATAGTATTAGCGATACTGCATATTATATCGGATTACACAGATCTATAAATATTCTACGATTGTCGACCCTCATGTTTGGGTTTGAACAAATTTTCCAATAATTTCATTAATTTGTAACTAGTTATCAATTATATCTACAATATATTATAAGAACAAATTGGGTTGCTTATAAGTTATAATATAATGGAGTATAATTTGGAATATCCCATATCTAATAATAACTTCGGTGACGACGGTCTTCTCGCCGTACATTTTTAATCGAAACTCGATTGTGACGGTAACACTGAAATTCCCTTAATTTAATTTTGTATTTATTTTTATTAGTACTATTAATTTTTTTTTTTAAATTTTCATTATTTTCATTATACATTTTTAAGTAATTACGTAAACTGAAAAATACTAAAGGGGGGGGGGGGGGGGTTGAACACCCCCCCCCCCCCCCCGTGTGTACGCCACTGCTCTGTGTATTGGCAAAATCGGGTGACTGTGGCCTTGAGCACAGTCTCTAAGGGGCGTGGCATATGTTATCATTTAAATAAATCATATCAATATTATCAGTGCACAGAATAATAATACAATATATTATTTCATTAACAATAAACCAATGTAAAATTACATTATAGTTTTTAATTTATATTAAAACAAAATCCTTATTCATTTTACCAAAATTTAATATTGATATACTTAAAATATGAAAATTCATATAAAATCGTTTATAAAAATTCCGTAACAAAGAGGGATACACTTTGCTAACGTTCTATCAGATTACGGATACGGTACAACTTTTATAGTCCAATACATCATACCGTAGGGATACGTAAACCCTCACAGCTGATCGAGTGTCTATTCTATATTGTTCTGTGCTACTAGCTATAGTATTATTATTATCAATAATTATTATCATTATTATTTATCAATAATAATGTAGCAACAAGTGCATTGCCCTATCGTCGTGGTTGACTCTGCGTCGGTTGGGGCAACACTCAGCAACAGCACTGTCCTAACATGCGCTTTGTTCTGCTGCTGACTCCGTTGCAGGAAGGATTAGGTACACAAGTTTAGTTATTTGAATGAATGAACACACAATGTAGTTGATTGACGCGGTTGCGTCGAAAGTCGTATATTGAAACCAGAACATGTTTGTACGTACGCAGTACGCATATTTATTCGACGGTCGAGCGGTCGTTGGTCGCGTGGGTCGACGGAATCGGTGTGCTCGATGCACGAGCGATCGAGGGAGCGTGGCGCTACGTCGCGAGTCGAGAACGTCGTCGTGACAAGAGTTCGGTCGGTCGGACGAGTCGAGGTACGCGATGATCATCGAGATCGTATCGCTACTCGAGTCGATTGCCGTTGCGAGAGAAGCATGGCGTCGGGCGTGTGTCGTGGGTCGGACGAAAACGTGTGGCTCGGTCGAGGGCTGTGAGCAAAACGAGCGCTGGCCGGTCGGTCGGCCGCGTCGTACCCGTCGCGGGACGAGTCGCTTGGCGTCGCCAATGGGAGACGCGAGATCGAGTTGAGCTAGGAACATAAATATAATTACAAAGACAATAAATACTAGAAATCATAGTTGTTGTATAAATACGAATATAATATAAAAGTTCCGCGAAACGGATGGTAACGGCGAATGAGTTGAGCAAAGTGGTTATAAGCGCCGAAGTCACCACAATAATTATATTATCAATATTATAAGATTGTTATTGTATTAATATTACTTTATTTCATTAATTTAATCAGTACACTTCATCAGTAAACTTTTCGATCTTCAACTTTTCAATATATTTTTCTATATAATATCATGAATAACAAGCAAGAACCGACCTTGAAGTGGTCATCTAATGATATAAGTAGATTTTTACTTGTATATAGAAAATATGAATCGTTATGGAATACAGCCGATGAAAATTTCATGCGAAAAAATGCACGTCAGAACAATATGACAAATTTACGCATGGAATTAAATGGCATTGGTTTTCAAATTTCAAATGATGAACTTCTGAAAAAGAAAATTAAAAACATTAAGGATGCGTAGAGACATGAAGCTAACAAAGTTAAAAAGTCTATGAAAAGTGGTGCTGGAGCTGAAGATATCTATAAACCCAAGCTAAATTGGTTTCATGAAGCTGATGCTTTTTTGAGAAACGTCAGAATCCAGCTCAAATCTTGTAAGTACAATGTACATTTTACCCTGCGGTAATTATTTATTATTTCATGTTTTAATATTAAAATTTGAACTTCAATGATTTATTTATCTTGTTTGCGACTCTTATTTATTTTAAGAACAGAATTGCGTAATTGAATTTAATTTTAGTCAATTTTTAAAAAAGATAATACAATATTGAATATTCACATTGGTGACTACGTCGACGTGCGTTTATTAATTCGTGATTTATTTTGGGTTATTTTTTTTTTCTATATTACAATCCCATCGTTAACCATGAATAATAAAGACATTTTATTTACCCTAATGGCCTAATAATAATAAATTGTCATATTTTTACGGTGTACTGAAAACTAGTAGTCCAAGTCATTATGATATAAATATTGACGTATAATTAATATTGCAATATTTATTTTAAATTTTGGAAATTCATAAATATTTTAAAACATACAGTTTTTATAGTATATAAGTCATCAGTATCTTCTCTTATATTTTAAAAGCTACTGATATACATTAATTGACTATTACGTCAAATGTACCAATATTTTAAGGTACCCATACACGGTCAGTTATGAATGTCAGTTTTTATGATTGTCACTCTTATGAATGACATACATGGCCAATCATGGTTAGAAATACATGGTCAATCATGAATGACAATCGTTTGATAATTCTTCACTTTTAGGTTAAAGATAAAACAAAGGCCACCATCTAAATCTATCGTAGCCTATGCCCTTATAGTAATTGTACATCCAAATTTAAATTTTCCTGAATAATGGAAGAAGCTTGCATTGCAATTATTGTTGCTTTGGCTACAGATAATGCAGACGAAGGAAGGAAACGAAAGAAAAAACAAAGAATATGGTCAAAAGAATGGTTTTTAAAAAGAAACAAATACACACATCATAACCTACTAGATGAACTTTTATTGACATCAAATGAAGATTATGCAAATTTTCTTCGAATGGACCATTCAACATTTATGGAATTATTAGAAAAAGTTGAACCTTATATAAAAAAAAAAGATACAAATATGAGAAGTGCTATCCCTGCAAATCAAAGACTGTCAACTACTTTAAGGTATTTAGCTACTGGTCAAAGCTTTGAAGATTTAAAATTTACCACAGCAATAGCTCCTCAAACATTGAGTAAAATTATTATTGAAACCTGTGAAGCTCTAGTTATTGTACTAAAAGATTGTATACAAGTAAGTTAAAAAAATATTTATATACTTACTTATATTATTATTTAAAAACTACAAATGAATAAATATTAACTTTTTTAATATATACTGCTAATATCACAAATTTAATCAACATCACTTGATATAGGTAACATTTGAACAGTTATTTTTTTAACTATAACTAATATACTTAAAACATAATATTTATAAATATTTTTATAAAGGAACAAATATGGCTGTTTCTAGGTACTAAATAATAGCTAAATTAAATATTATAATACTCTTTTTAATATCTATAAAATAAAAAAAAAACAACACTCAACTCTGTGTATATATTATGTGAAATTAAAAAATAACAAGAAAAAATATAACTGTTGTAAATATCTTTAAAATTACATAATTAATCAAAAAACTTTTTTAATATCCATAAAATAAAAAAAAAACAACACTCAACTCTGTGTATTAATTATGTGAAATTAAAAAATAACAAGAAAAAATATAACTGTTGTAAATATCTTTAAAATTACATAATTAATCAAAAAACCTTTAACGGTCAAATATAAAAAATATTAACTTATAATATCACAAATTCAATAAAAATAAAAGAAACAACATAAAAATATACCTATCATATAAAAATAAGTATACTTAATTATCTGCATTGTATTGAGGATCACAAAAGACATCACTGATTGAAGTGTATGTGCGTGTTGCTGTATTGTTTGAATAATTCCATGAATTATTTGATGAAGTATACATCGGACTTTCTAGAAGTGTATTTCTACTACATTGGTGATTAATCTGAACTGAATTTCTATTAAGAGTTTTAAGTCTTGCTTTAAACAATATATCATTGATTGCCTTTTGTGCAAACAGTTTCTGATCGGGTTCTAATTGATTTAACTCTAATGCCCAGGATTTGGCTAAAATATCATTATCATTGGACAAATTTCGAAGCTTATCACAAGCAAATTCAAGGAGCTCATTCCTTTTTTGTTGGTCTGTTATTTTATAATTTTTTTTAGAGGGTGGAGTATATGTTGTAAGTATAGGTGAGTCTGGAGATATCGGTTCTTCCAAATCCTGAAAATAAAAAAGCTTTTTATAAAATAAAATAAAATTTAGTTGAATTAATACTCAAATAATATGATATAAAAATTGAAACCAGTCTTTTATACAAATCAAATTTATAGTAGCTACACTAGATTCAAAATATATTGCTTATTTTTTAAATGTAATTACATACTGCATTTTTATAATTAGTTTTTTTGATGATAGTTAAATGTTATTGATATAAATATAATTTTTTTATTAGATGCCAACTACAGAAGAAGAATTGGAAGACAATTGCCAACGATTTTGGCATAAAATGGAATTTTTACAACTGCTTAGGATCTATTGATGGAAAGCACATTGAAATTAGAAAACCTCCTGGATCAGGCTCATACTACTATAATTACAAACAAACATTCAGCATAGTCTTAATGGCAGTAGTAAACGCCAACTATGAGTTCATTATGATTGATGTTGGTGCAAATGGACGTGTCTCTGATGGAGGTGTATTTTCAAATACTAAATTTTATCAAAAACTGAAAGAAAACAAATTGAAAATTCCAGAACCTGATTACCTACCTAGAAGTAACATTAAGTTACCATTTGTTTTTGTAGCTGATGATGCTTTCCCTTTATCTGATAATATTATGAAACCTTACCCTCAGAGGAACATGACTAGGGAACAACGTATTTTTAATTATCGACTGTCGAGGGCTCGTCGCATTGTTGAAAATGCATTTGGAATATTGTCTTCCCGTTTTCGAATTTTATTAAATTCAATTAATTTAGAACCAGACAAAACATCGACAATTGTATTAGCATGTTGTTATTTGCAAAACTTTTTAAGACAAAAAAATATACAAATATTTTTACAAGACAGTTTTGACTTTGAAGATGTTAGTTCTGGTCAAGTCCGTCCAGGAAGTTGGAGAAATAACAACCAACAACTTATTTCATTAGAATCTTGTCAACAAAGAAATAGCACAACTACTAGTAAAGATATAAGAAACAAATATTGTGAATATTTCAACAATATTGGAGCAGTTCAATGGCAAAATAATATATTTAATGAATAAAATTAAAATAAGTTATACTTTTTAAAAATAAATTACAATTAACTACCTAGTATAAATATTAAATCATTTTAATTCCGAACAGAGTTCAATTTTGTTTTTATTGTTATAATAAAGGTATTTATATAATAAATTTATATAATAGTCTAGTACTGATGCCTAATAAAAAAAACTTACAAAATTAGTCATGTCTTCTTCTATGGATGACCTTCCAATATCCTGACATTCTTGATCTCTTAGAAACTCCAGATTTTCTACTATTGATTTGTTTCTTCAACTCTCTTCGAAAATTGGACCTTAATGTGTTAATTTTTCTTTTTGTAGAATTTATATCTGCAGTTGGTTGATGTTCTTTTAGTTTGTCTGTTAACTTTACATAACATTGAGACTTTAAATCGCGGTTTTTATAATCATCACTTTTTATTTTCCAAACTGCAAGTAGTTCGCGATATAGGTTTATAAATTCACGCCAGAATTCTATGTCTTTAGTAGTAACCATAATTATCCTATAGCTACATACAAAAAAAAATTAAAAAATATTATAACTTTATATTAATACTTAAAATAACAATATGTGTTTAAATCGCCGATACGCTCCTACGACTTAGGCGGTTGGCAATATCGACTTGCAGTGTATAGAGCTAAGTAGGTAAAAATACAGAAGGGTGACCCACCGGTGAATAATACTGGTCCCGACGTTGAACAGTGAGCGGCTGCACGCAGATGATTGACGCTGCGGCACACAGCAATTGACGTAGCGGCGGCGGCTAGTTTTAATATTAGCGGCGGCACACAACAATCGTGGCGGCTCGTTCAACAATGAACGGCGGCACACAGGTAATGGATGCGGCGGCACACAACAGGGGCACACAGCAATCGTGGCGGCTCGCTCAACTATGAACGGCGGCACACAGGTAATGGATGCGGCGGCACACAGCTGGTAATAAGTTCAAGCTCGGTGGAAACGGAAAACCACGAGGTTTTGGGCACGCACACGTGACAGCGACGCACACATAAAAATTGGGGGCACGGCGACGCGGAAAACGGTTAGAGATAGACAAAAAGTGCAAGTCACCGAAGCTGGGCCGGTGTCGCCGTCGTGCGACCGAAGCGCTAGGACATCCAGGCGGCTTCTACAAAGTTCGGCGCCGACGGCGAAGCTGGCGGTCAAGTCGGCGGGCGCGAACCGGTGGTATGGCCGTCCGTGTTCGAACAATATGTTTAGTTAAAATATACTTACTTTATTAATGAATAACGATTTTGAAAGTGAAAAGTATAAGCACGTGGTACAACTGTGATAAGGTTTTTGTTATTGTTTTGAATGATAACGAGTATAAATCATTACCACACATGGTCAGTCATGATTGGCAATCACTCTGATTGACAACAAAAAATCAAACTTGTTTGAAATTCATCAGTCACAAAAAAAGATTGACATTCAACAATATACACGGTCAATCACGAGTGACAATCACAAAAACTGACATTCATAACTGACCGTGTATGGGGCCCTTTACACACTGCCTGCTGCCACATGTTCTTGCAGGTCGAATCACTGTAGCGACAGGCGCTCGCAAGTCAAATCGACCATGGTGTCAAACGTGTTTTGGTATTGGTAACATTTATAATAAACGACATTTATTAAGCCCCTGTATCAGGCACGTAGCTAAGGGGGGCCAGGGTGTGCCTGGCCCACCCAAAGTATTCAGAGGGGCCCATTATTACACAGTGGCTTTTAATTTGAATGAAATTTTTAATATTGTCTACTATTACACAAATAAAACCAAATATATCGGGTTTTAATTAGAATCTAAAATAAATTCAATCCCTGTCTGAAATAAATATGTATATTGTATTACATTTAAATTTTGTTGCTACTAAGAATCGGTGATATTTTATTTTTATAAGTCATAATATCGTCAACGATGTATTTCCTATTTAAAGCCCAATACTGGTACCATACTAGTATACTAACATGTCATGTTATTCTTATCTTATCTAGACACTGGCTATGCACGTTACATTGTTACTCTCTTGAACTTTTATGAATTAATAATATTTAATAATGTGCATAAATCGGGGTAAAACGGGTTAAATATCCATTATTACTCATATTCAACTCGATCCAGAAAACCAAGGTGAGGTGCAAAGTTCCATTTTTTTTTAGTCGCTGCTGATCCTGTTCCCGGCTTTCTCTTATTTTTGGAATATGAATCACGAATATTCTTCCAGCGCTTTTTTGTATCATCTACTAAATTATCAAATTGCAGTCAAGTAATTACATAAAAATTGATCATTTTTTTAATAATCGAAAAGATTGAAATTTTTTATTTACCAGATTTTCCAATCTTGAGGGATATTTCCGTCCAGATACTATCCTTCATTATTATGTTTTTGTAATTAGCATCGGCCAAATCATACAAAATAGAATTGGCCTGTACTTCTTGAATAAGAATTTCATCCTCCGATGGAGAAAAAACTAATTTTGACGCCATATGATAAATTAATAATAATTATCTCCATGTTGAATTAAATTAAACTTCCAGATTTAAATACGTAATATACAATAAATATAGAAGTACAACTCACGTGTGTTCTAGAACAAGTCAGAAAGTATACTAGACAAATGTATTGATGATCACAAAAATTATAAATATACGAGTTGCCACGTCGCGTCGCGGTCGTACTAAGCAAACCATGGGAGAAAAAATATGCAGCGACATGTCGTTGTGATCTCTGGCCGCAGCGACCGGTCGTCGCGACCAGTCGTGCCAAAGAAACCGTGCCTTAACAGATATTGACGACATGTCGCGCCTTGGAAAACGTACCTTTACGCGGTTCAGTCGAGGAAACTGCCGCGGTTAGAAAATCGACCGCAACATGTCGCAACCCGAGTGCTGTTCGACCGCCAAAATGATCAAAACACATTGTTTTGAATTAGTCCGTTCACACATAGCCATGGTTAATAACCGCCGTTCATTTTTTCAAATATCATATTATGCATTAAAAAATAAGAACTCCAATAGTGGGGCTCAAGTTTCTAGTAACTTTCATAATCCAAAATTACACTGTTTTTTATTTGTAAATAAGCTGATGTTTTAAAATATACCTACCTAATTTTAATTTTTTTTGATCAAATCTATTCTACTGAATATGAAAATCTGGTGTCTTTTCTTTTGGAACAGCGTATAGAAATAGGTTGGTAAATGGTAGGTAAGGTAAGTAGGTAAGTAATATAATAAAATGTAAAAATTCCTCACATAATACAGATATACTTATTACTTAGATATAATTAATTTTTCATTACGAGCATGTCAACTGTAAATTATGATACTATTAATTATTAAGTTATAGGTACCTATTATTATGTTATATAAATAAATATAATATATGTATTAATAGTACATATTTATATTACCTGTGTTACCGGCCGTAGGTAAGTATAATTTTGTTGGCTATTTATATTATTTCATTAATTTTAATTAATTTTGGGTCGTCCAAAATATTATATACCTATAGTTATATAATTGTTATTATTATACTATAAAATATTGGTTATTTCTATTGGTTAAGGATTTATACAAATGTTATTTTTACATCATCGTATTTGGTAAATTGGCTTGATTATATTCATTTAAAATTACTTGTTCGTAGTGTATGTTTGTGGTTTTAAACACTTGTTAAACAAAAGTTTGAAAATATTCGACACCGAAAAATGTATTATGTTGATCGAAAGTAATCCTTGCCTATGGGATATAGCGAGCAAAGATTACATGGACAAAAATGTAAAAAATACATGTTGGCGTAACGTAGCAGAATCCATGTACACTGGAAACTGGTGTGAACTTTCGGACACCCAAAAAGACGAATATGGTAATTATTATTTTAATATAAGTTTTTTATACATTTAAATATTTAACACAGATGTCCCACAAATTACTACCAACCTGCGTATTGCATGCGTTCTTGCCTTATTTATTATAATAATGCGTATTGTATTATTATACTTAACTACAACTTAAATATAAAAAGTATATTATACTTAACTACAACTTAAATAAAAAAATAATTCACACAAATAAAATATGTATTAGCATTTGTTTTATTTTTCTTCGCATGGTACGTATTATAATGATTAATAATACTAAAGTATTTTGGTCATTTAATTAATTATTTAAAATAACAACGAATATTGAGCAGTTAAATTATTTAGTAATAATTACCTAGTGCGCTTATTTAATCAAAATTGTAAATTATACAAAAAAATAAAAGTAACAACGAACAACCGAAATTAAAATTAACTGGAAATAAAAATACCAACTATATAGCGTACTAGATTAAAGTACACGATTTTGAAATGGCACGGCACCTACGTGTACAAAATATATTCCGCATACGCTTCTCGTATTTCAATCCCATTGGATCGAGAACCCGTTCCTCTTACCTCGATGTCATCAAAGTTGCATTCACTTTCCATATCTTCAAAATAATATCCATCTCTTTTTCGGACAAAGTTATGTAAGACATAACAGGATTTTACTATATCGTCGACAAATTCGAGACTTACTAAAATAGTAGTATGTAATACTCGCTATTTGTTGGCAAGTACTAGAAAAGCACATTCTACAGTGCGTCTAGCTCTGGACAAACGGTAATTAAAAATTCTACGTTCGTCGTTGAGTCCTCGTTGTGGATATGGCCTTAATAAATTTGTGTGAAGAGCAAATGCCTCATCACCAACAAAAACATAAGGCTGTGGTGAACCTTGCGAACTAGGTAAACGTATAGGACCAGGAATATTAATTTGAATACAACTTTTTTCCAAAAGAACTTTCCTTAAAAATATTAGAATCTGATTCTTTACCGTAAGATCCTACATCAATGTAAATAAAACTCAAATTGGCATCAACCAGCGGCGTATTCTCAAAATAGACACTGAATCGTCAATTTGTTTTAGTATTTACTATGTATTTTTCATTTTTGTACATACAGTAAGAAAAAAATCAATTATAAGGTTATTAATAGACTGTTATTATTACGCTACTCAAACTCCGCAATGTCCTAAATGGTGCGTTTTCTGTATAAATGCGGGCTGCACTCGACGTACACCAGTTAGAGACGACTGTAGTCAAGGCAGGGGACGGATATAGTTCTATTCACGTGAAGTCAGCAAAACGTCGTGGAACATAGTAACCATTTATGACTAAACAAAATTCCCAGTATTGATTTATGTTTGTTAAACTGTAAACTGGTGATACAAATTCTTATCTTATTTGTATGGAAAAACGACATTGGTATTTTTAGACGAAAAATGATTTGAATGAGCTGATAACTTTGGAACTTGTCATTTTGTAAAATCGTGTTTATTGTATAATCATTTACGCTAAATTTCGTTGTGTGTAAAATGAAGAGAATACGCTGGACTACTTTTTTCAGCCACAAGAAAAGAAATCGAATATTTATGTGGAAATTGAAGATGTAAGTAAAACTGTTAAAGAAATTCAATAATAATTAATTAATTATAATTATAAATTATCTCGTTATTAAAACGTATCTATTATTATATTATTGATTATGTTTTAATTTGTCTTAGATAGAAAATGCTCCTGGTAATACTAGTATTATTGATGAAAAAGATTTTGAGACTTGTGTAGATGACATTTCTTTATTTAGTACCTAACACAGCTAAAACATTAACAGATGAGGAAAAAATTAAGGTAAAATTTAATAAAGGTAGCTAAGTAATATAATATTTTATATCAGTGAAGTAGCTAGATAGTCACTGGGGGCACATACATAAAAAAAAATATTTGGCTATCTACAGCAATGTATTATAATATGTATTATGTTTTGCAATTACATCATTTAGAAATCATACGTATATAAATATTTATATATTTTAGATGAAATCATAAATAATTCCTAATTTATTGCTTTTTGAATAGATTTTGAAACACATTTGGGTTCCTCCTAACAATTTTACTTTTCCGGTAGTAGAAAATAAAAAGAGAAAATTAAAATTTCAGTCGTCGTGGATGAATTTATTTCCTTGGTTAGCCTATTCAAAAATTAGACAAGGTGGTTATTGTAAATACTGTGTTGCATTTGCCAAATATGGAGGCAGGCGCGTAGCCAGGATTTTCTCATGGGGGGGTTTGCCAAAATTTGTTGGTAAACTTACCTATATTTATATAAATCGCTAAAAGGTTAGCATTACCCCATGTATGACCCGAAGCAGACATTTTTTCACACGAATGTATAAAATATAAATAACAATTGCAATACAATATAATATATTTACTAATTTAAGGATTTATAATTTATACTATATACCTTTTAACTAATTAAAGTATAAAGTATGTTAGGTTAGTATGTAAATGATTGCTGGAAAAATAATTTACAAAATACAGACTTAGTTACTAAAGCATATTTTTATTGAGTATATTAAGTAGGTACTAGTTTATAATATTCAATTAATTAAAAATTAAATAACAAAGTCTAATTTCTTTTTTGTCTTAGTTATTTGATTTAGAACTTCTTCTGGAGTTACTGTTATTTCTCGGTGAATATTTAATAATGCCAATCCATTTAATCTATTTTGACTCATTGTATTTCTTAAATAAGTCTTCAACCTACGAAGAGTTGAAAAGGACCGTTCAGCTGTACATGTTGTCACTGGCAAAGTTCTAATATTTTAATTAATTTATATACATTTGGAAATATTAAACTATCACAGACGTCTAAATACTCTAAAATGTTATTAGGTTTATTTATAGTTTTTAAAAAAGAATGCCACATTTTAACTTCTTCATAAACTTGTTTTATGTCTTCCAAATCTTCTTTATAAAACTCAGTGAGTTTTTCAACATCATTTATATTTATTTCATTTTCAAAATTTATAATACATTGAAATCCAGTAAAAATATGTTTATGGTTTACAAACCGGTCTTCAATGCTTTGAAGAAATGTATCTAGGAATGGAATAAAAATTGCAATTTTATAATAAGTTTCAGTATCGTTACAAGGAATATTATTTCTATGAACCTGTTTTTTAGACAATCTAGGAGTTTTAATTGTAATATTATATTTTTCTGATAAATTTAAAATCTGATTAAAAATGATCTTGAACTCATTATCTGCATTATCTCTAATTTTTTTAAGCTCTGATGATAAATGTGCCGCATAAGTTAAAGCTTCACCTAGGTCAATTTGGGTTTTTTGTAATACTTTACAAAAAAAAATACTTATTCCAAAAATTTTGCTTATAATATGCAGACTGGTTAAAAATTGAAAATCTTGTATAGAAATAAGTAAATTTGAGGCTTTTGAAGAAGTTTCTCTGTCACTATCATCAGATAAAATTTCTAATGAACTTATAATAGCAGGGTACAATTCTAAAAATGTTAAAACTGAATCGTGTCGTTGTATCCATCTTGTGTGGCATAATTGTTGAAGTTTTACTTTTTTTGTATCAGTTATTAAAGAAAAAAATTCATTTTTTAAAATATGTAATCGTTTAGGTGTGTTCAAATAGCAATAAACACTTTCAATTGTACCCATAGCATTTCTAATAGGGGGCATGGCACAAGATGTTGATACTACTAAATTAAAACTATGGGCACTACATATAAAGCTTGGGGATAATGGTTTTTAATTAACTGTTGAACACCATTAAATTTCCCCGACATACAAGCAGCACCGACATATCCTTGGCCTTTTAAGTATTTTAAATCTATTCCAATTGATTTTAGGGTATCAATTATAACTGAAGATAAATTTGATCCAGTAGTACTAGATACAGGTACAAATAATAAAAATGATTCAACTATAATATTTTCTTTAATAAATCTAGCTGACAGAGAAAATTGTTCTATACCACTAACATCTGCTGTCTCATCTGCTAAAATTGAGAAGCATTGTGATTTATTAATATCTGATACGATTTTGTTTAATATTATAAGTTGGCAGCTGTTAATAATTTCATTTTGAGTTGTTGGACTTAGGTAATGTGCATTTTTATTAGCTTTAGACCGAATTTCGAATAATTCTTTATTTTGATTTAAAGTAATTCTTAAAATACTTCTAAAATTGCCATCATTTTCTATTGGAAAGTTTAATGCTAAAGGACCACTGTCATTATGACCTCTCATAGCTAATCCCTGTCGTCCACATAATATAATTGTTTCAATAACAGGTATTATAAGTTTTCTATTGAATGAAATTTGGTAAAAGAATGATTGATCTAACAATAAATTTATCGAAGTATTACTTGAAACATTGTGTCTCAAAGTTTGGACTGTTATAATACAGTTCATGTGGTATTCTTTCATTTCATGTAAACTAAATTTCTCAATTGCATTTTTCCATGAGTTAAATTGTACAGTACAAAGGACACCAATACCACCTTTTTTCTAGAAAAAAGCACACAAAACTTACACAATGCACCGTTTAATAAAGATGAATAAGCCAACCAATGCCATTTTTGCAACCACTGATATTGAAATTTTAAATTTCGGTTTCCTACTTTAGGAAATATATAATTATTTTCTGGTACCCAAATTTTGTTCAAAATTTCCAATTTATCCTCATTACTCTTAAATTCATATGATTTGTCAATAAAATTACCAATATCAAATTTATTTACATTATTTAAGTCAATATTTACCGACATAATATGTTCTGGTTGTGTTGTTTCTGGTTTAAGACCGGGGTTATCTTTTGTTTCTTCAGTTTTGTCGGTTTTGTATATTGTGGTAATTTTATTCTGTACTTTAAAATAATCCGAAACAAGTTTACGTTTTTTTTCATTAGTATTAAGTTTCTTCATTTTAAATTTTTAAGCAACAAAATAATTTAACAAATTAATCAAAAATGATTAACACGTTGTACCACCATAGACAAAAATACCATCGCGGCACCGCGTAACTATAACAACGTCCGCCCGTTAAATGTTAATCGCAATAGTCAATACTATACAGTCTACGGTCTACGACAACAAATACTTTTATTATCAGCTAGACCGTACGAACAATCGTCGTTGTAGACGACGTCGTCGTCGACTGTGATGTCTCGGGCTAATGGGGAAAATTTTAATTTCGCTAGAAATAGACGAAAACACAATCTAAATTTAGATATTAGGTACTGATAATCGTGACTCGGGAGAATAACAGAAATATTGCCTGAAAACCAATATAATTATTAATTTTTATACAATTAAAGCTTAATATTTTATCAACGTATATAATTATACAAATACAAATACATATTATATAGAATAGAATCAAAACTTTTATTAACGAAATAGTTGATGCCAAGTTTAATTGGTTTGATGATAGATTTTTTTTTTTTTTAAATAAAAAAAAATGTCAGTATCAAGTTTAAAGTTTTTTAATCTCGAAAAATATTTTTGCCATTTTTTTTAGGGGTTTTAAAAAACTCATGGGGGGGTTGTGACCTGATACCCCCCCCCCCCCTTGGCTACGCCCCTGTATGGAGGAATTGGAAATCAACCACTTGGACAGCTTGTTGTTAATCCCTTTAAAAATTATAAAGATGCTCTACAAGTAAATAGTTTTTCATAATTCTTATTCATATGAAATATATAATTTTTATCTTAACTTTCAAAACTAATAAAGTGAGCCTGTGTTTTTTGGATTTTGTATACGAATATGTTTCCCATCTACAGCACCAAGACAGTTGGGAAAATTGGTTTTTGTATAAAATGTATTTGATATTTCCAACCAATGTTCAGTAGTTGGTTCGGGCATTTCTTTCTTTTGCAACGTGTTCCATATTGCAACACAAGTTTCTCGCACTATTTCACCAACAGTACTTTTGCCTATTTTAAATTCAAAATGTAACGCAGTAAACGTCATCCCAATTGATAGATACCTAGTATAAAAATAATTAAATTACATATAGTTATTAAAATTACACCTATAATAATAATTATTATTACTTTACGACGACAGTACAGTACACATCTAGGTTTTATTGATATTATTGTAGTATACTTGTATTATTTTTGCTTAGTAGCTAGGTGGTGTAATCCAAGGCTGTAGATGAATAATATTTCTGAAGTTACAGTAGATTATTATTGTAAATAGATAATTGAACTTTTTTAAAATTATGTAAATATTTCATTGTGAAGGGGGGGCTTTAAAAAATACGGCTTTATTCAGTTCATTAATAAGGTAGCTCTGGTTATTAGCTAGGCTACCCCTGCTGATGAAGTCTAGTCACGCCTATGGTTTGATCTGAGTTCAAAAACTTCTCTACTTGTTAAATATTCATTCTACTGCTTACTCAAATTTATATGCTGCATATGAATTTGTTTTAAGTTTACCAGTGAGTCAAGTTAACTGTGAACGTGCATTTAGCACTCTGAAAATTATAAAAAACTGGTTACGTTCCTCATTGAACCAAGAACGATTAGAGGCCTTTATGATGATGTCGGCAGAACAATAAGTTTTGGAAGAGGTTGACTTCCTAGATGTATTGGAAATCATAAAAAATTCTTCATCACTTTTATTAAAACGTTTATCTTGACATTTTATACTTATTAGAATAAGTTAATTATTTTTATTGTTTTTTTATTTAGCTAGGTATATGCATATATCAAGATAATGGAGGTAAAGTATTAACTATAGTCACAATGTCATACTTTTCATATTAAATTTCAATTACAGATGCTTTTAAAATTCAATTGGTACTTTTATTTGAATAAACAATTAACAGAATGCAAATTGTCCTTTTTTAAACTCAATTATAATTTTTACTTAACACATATTTAATATTATACTATAAGTAACTACAATGACACAAAGTACAATAATGTATAAAGAACCAACCTAAATATTAAATATAAAAACTCACAGCAGATATTCCAAACTGTTTGATAACTGAACCAGACTGTTATCAATAGGTAACATAACCACAAAATAGCGATTCATTTTATCAGACTCTCTCACTCAATATAAAACACATGTTGTATAATAATTAATAATGTATGCCTGTCAGTTGTCTTATAATTAATTTATACTAATAAATAATATGTTATTCAGTATTAAATGTTAAATAGTTTTAATAACAAACACAAACAACACAGCAAGGCAATTGTATGACATATTCAACTTCAATTTTGTCAATGTAAGAAAAATACGTTGTCTGGTATCAATGCTGAAACTTACTGTATAGTTAAGTTTCATTAATACTATGTCAGAAATTGTCACCAGTTTATCTAATGCGGATAGGTTCAAGAGACCAGTGAACGAATTTAAATCTGAATCTGATCGTAGTAAATCCATAATTGTATTTTTTGATATGGAATACAGATCTAACAAATCTACTTGTATTTCTTTATCTTCTGTTACTATTTCAGAATTAGTGAGCTTCAACTGGCAATCATTAAGTTTTTTATTTTCTGGTGTTTTCATGAAAGTCGAACATGATGATAAATCATTTACATAATCATTAGAATTTATATCCTCTGAAAGAATGTGTAGCTGATCGAACAAATCATTTTTGCTACATGACTCATTTCTAAAAATGTAAAACAAAATTATAAAATAAAATAAATCGAAATTATACTCGCAAACTAAAATGAAGTTTTCTTTTTGTATTTTTTTCAGCACGTTGAATAATTTTCATTTTTCTAGGACTGTCTAATGGTCTATCAAATGATCTTATTGGTAAATGTTGAGAAGGCACCACATTTTGGCTAATCTTTTAACCTTCACAGGTGAGCTTACTAGCAAAATATCAAAAATCACAATAAACGAATAAACAATTAAACAATAAACTATGTTATAAATACAGTATAATATATTTAATGAATAGGTATAATCAAATTTTTTAGTCTTCAGTCTTCACAAAATCACTAGTTAAAAAATGTTCACTGCATACTAGTGAAGTTTTTGAACTTTTCATGGCCATTCTTAAGACAACTTCCCATTTATTTTTAATAATTCGATCAGTTGGAATTTGTGAAAAGAAATTACTTTTTTTTTAGGACTGTCAAGTATGAAATAAAATTAGGGCATGATTCATGAATATAATCAATCAAACGTTATTTTTTTATTTAATTTTTATATTATTTACCTGGCTGTACATTGTGGAACACAACAGCATCTATGCTTATACCGTACCGTAAAAGTCTTTTTTGAATTAGTGTAAGTGTGATCCATGTTATTCATGAACAAATTATATTAAAATAATAAATATTATTAAACAAATTGAATATTTTAATATTTAAAGTTTGTACACAAATTGCAACAATATAATATACTATAATATAGTATATTATTGTAAACAGCGCCCGTCTCAGGCAGTTCTCATTATTGCCACTAGAGGTCAGACCCTTCGCTTTTGATCGCGAATAAGAGAAGAGAAGAAGAGATTATAGATAGGTATAACCAGGGTATAGACACTCTGTGTATTGGCAAAATCGGGTGACTGTGGCCTTGAGCACAGTCTCTAAGGGGCGTGGCATATGTTATCATTTAAATAAATCATATCAATATTATCAGTCCACAGAATAATAATACAATATATTATTTCATTAACAATAAACCAATGTAAAATTACATTATAGTTTTTAATTTATATTAAAACAAAATCCTTATTCATCTTACCAAAATTTAATATTGATACTTAAAATATGAAAATTCATATAAAATCGTTTATAAAAATTCCGTAACAAAGAGGGATACACTTTGCTAACGTTCTATCAGATTACGGATACGGTACAACTTTTATAGTCCAATACATCATACCGTAGGGATACGTAAACCCTCACAGCTGATCGAGTGTCTATTCTATATTGTTCTGTGGTATAACATAAAAATTTTTAGTTTTAATTTTAACCGATATGAGCGCTGTATGCAGGGGCACCCGTAGATCACGTGACTTTTCGATTCAAACCACGATTTAAGATTGTATGGTCGCCCGACGACCTATGATAAGATCGTTTTAAACAGGCAACCAAATTAAATAACCAGAACAGCTGGAAAATTGACCACTAGCGCTTGCATGATGTGTGCCAATATAGAAGCAGAATTTACGAGCTTATTATTTTTTCCCGCGCGGGAATATCAAATATTTACCTATTACCACAGTAATACAGAATAAATCTATTATGTGATATTATTCTCAATTCTCATAGACCCCTATAAAAACCACGATTTAAATCATGATAAATATTCCACTATAAAATTATAATAACTATCTATTATCTTAGTAAATAGATCTATCGTCCATGATAAATACAAATTTAAATCTTGACAATATATAACAAAAATGTTATTATTCATAAAGTTTTAATATATTATGCTTAATTTTGTTGAAATTGTTTTTTTTTTTTTAAATTAAAATGTCGTGTTGTATACCTAATTGTCCTTCACATGACAAATATGCAAAGATTAGTTCCTTCAAAGTTCTATTGAATATCGCCTTACGGTCTGAATGGGAAAATGTCTTGGGTATTCCTTTAACTAATAATTCTCGTGTTTGTCGTAACCATTTTAAGACACATGGGAATCTGGAAATGGAATAAATAAATACACGGTTAGTATCATACTATCATTACTTATAAATATATGCATAGTATATTTATGAACTGATACAAATATAGGTAAAAATATAATATATATATATATATATTTGTAGATGTGTCTAAAAAGACCTAGACTTAGAGATGGAGCTATTCCAGTGAATTTATATATTGTTAACAATAATGAGTCAAATATTTTGGTAAGAATTTATAACTAAATAACGTTATGACAAGTTAAATAATAATATAACAACATAAACTCTAAGCATTTTTGTACCTAAACCTAACTAATTTATACAATATTTTATTTAAAAATGAAAAAATAAATAATATACAAGAATGCCCAAACTCTGAATATACTGTGGATACCATTGATATAATATCATCCATAAATAAAGATCATTGTTATATATCAAAAGGTTCAGATTCTGATACAATTAATAAATCTCCATTGCCCAAGCGTAAAAAGGTTATAAGTATAGAATTTAAAACACAGTGTATACCAACATTAACGTGTCTGGTGTCATATTATTATTATTATACATAATATGACTATATTATAACAATAGTACCTATGTACTTATTTAAAACCTTTATATCTCCTATTTTTATAATTATTATTTATTTTTGCATAAAAGGTAGAACAAATTACTTTATTTCAATCTGTTATGAGTAATATGAAGTTATTAAATATACCAGTAAAATGGTTCTATGATATTGATCATACTGAAGTTGGTTTAAAAAATCAAGTTAGCAAGATGGTCATTTAATTTCATAAATTGGTATAGTGTAAAAAAATTTTAAACAGTTACATAGAAAAACAAATTATTTTAACTGATGGTAATTAATAATTAGGATTTCCAATCTACCCAAGTTAGGATTACGTAATAGGTATTAACCATTAGGTATAACTCTGCTACGTAGGGGAAATCCGCGCGATCGAAAATAACCGTGATACAGAATGGGAAGCAGTTACATAACGTAATGCCACTCTTCCCGGCGCTCACCTTTCGTCCGCGACTTTATTGCCGATAACAGCGCAGCGCGCAGGCCGTGACGTCAAAACCAGTCGTCGTCACCGCCGCCGCCGCCGATTCCGTGACCCAGTTTCGCTATATTTGGTACACATCGGCGGCCGTCAACAGCTGACCATTGTTTACGTCGGCGTAAATTATTTGATAATAGTCGTTCAATACTCGCGTATTCGAGCGTGTACGTACCCCCACACACCACCGATTTTGGAAGACACTGGCGCTAGCGATTGGTATAGGCCACCGTCCGGGGACAACATTGCTAGCTTTAGGGCTATGTAAATATCCACGGACGGCCAGCCGGTACACAACAGTCCAAGCTCCAGTCGACCACAAATCAGGCAGGGACCGCGCACGTATAGAACGACAAACTTTTCAAAGCCGCCTCGGAATCAAAAAAAAAAAAAAAAAAAATATCGACGTAATCGTTACACCAATCGACCGAAACGAAAACGTTCGAGTCACGTTGGCTGGCGCTGTAAGCTAGCATGGCGAAGTTCTTCACGGAACAGCCAACAGCGTGCAGCAGCCACACAATTTTGAGATCCCGTGGCCTATCAACCACCCGTCACCCGTACACGTTACCACTCACACACACGATGGTTACCAGTCGGGTAGGTCGTTCGAGTAGGTACAACGTAGTCAGCGCCCAGCCGGGTGTCACTTACATTGCCACCTTAAATGAACGACCTTTTTCAACGACCACTCTGGTCAAACGGGAAGCGCGTCGCGCTACCCGTCATACGCCGCACGCGCGCAGGTACGATCGGTGTTAATACCGAGTTCTACGCGGAACAAGGGCCGAGCACCCCGTCCGGTTTTTAGCCAACACCGAGTCGTTACTCACGCAAGCGCGTAGACACTAAAACGTCCACACAATCACTTACGGAATTTGTGCTGATTTAAAACCAGCTCGCGCCCCGCACGTTAATACTGGCCTATCCGAATCGGAGTAGGTAGGTGTTATCGTCCGGCGAACGCGCGACACTTTCCGTAGGTACACATATCCGGCTACATATAACATTTACGTTCAGCGTGCTTCGACGCATAGCAGGCGTTTTGACTTCGTGTCGGATAATATCTCCACCCACCTCTCGTCACCCATCATACCATATTTTCGGTAGTACGGACGGAGAAAAATTATGCCATCATCGCGCACGTAGTTCGGTAATTCGTAACGACGAAAAACCAACTACGAATTTTTCCGTCACCACACCACCTATCGGCACCCACTCTTAAATCCCAAACCTACACCACCCCACCATCCACCACACTCACCTCACCGGTGACACGTGTGGTCAACATCAACGGCTTATGGGGCAGCCGCAGGTGTAGGGACAAAGGTAACAGAGCCACGGGTAAAGGTGACGGGGGCGCAAGCACACCAACTTCGCACACCCCCGCATTATAGGTCATTCTGTATACGTAAAGCATCAGGCGAGCACCGAGACAACCGACAGGGACAGTTTGGTCATGGCGGTCAACACCGACCACCAAGTCTCTGTCGCGGTTTAGAACCAGTTGCCCCGCTCGACCGATTGCAATACGTCTAATAACGTCACACGAACACGCCCGGACAAAATTCGGTCCGTCAGGCTTCGTAACGGCGCTATTAGAACCACAGACCCAAATCGTACGTAAACCCGACCATAGCCTGTAAATACGGCAAACCCCTCCACGGACCAACGAACACAGTCCGGATGGCAGACGGACACATGCAACAAACAGAGCCGTGCACCATGGATAACCAACGCCACGTCGCAGCCATACCAACGACAACGAGGCACCAAAGCACGAGGCCAACAACCAACACCACCTACCAGAGAGGGACTAGGAGGGTGTCAGCAAGGCAAGCTCACATGGCAAGGGGTACCTCGAGCTGAACCACTTATCCACCGACAACAGTACGCTGTGGCACCCCGTATGGTGGTTTGGGGGGGGGAGTATGACGCGGCCCGCGTTAGTAGCAAGTACAATGTACAAGCACTATAGCGACCAGTCATCTTATCTCCAACCACCACCACGGGATGCAAGCAGCGCGACCGTATTGACTCTCTCACCGAGCCGGTAACGACAAGGCGGGACGGGGGGACTGTGTCGCGTAAGGGCTCTTTCACACAGTCCGTTTCTTTAACGGCAACGGAAACGGATCGGATGAAAATAGAAAACGGAGTAGATAAGAAACATAGTTATTTATACTATCCGTTCACACTATCCGTTTTAACCAACGGACAAATAACCCGCCGGCCCGTTATCGGATGAATCGACGGATTGCCTCGATATATTTCCGTCGTCGGAACGTTTTTCAAACGGACCGTTTATCGAGACTACATTAATAGATATAACCTTTCACACTTTCCGTTTCGTATCCGATTATTTTTATCCGTTCCCCGTTATTTAGATTTTTTGGTAGTATTTGTAGTAATTAGTAGTCAACTTGTGTTCATCGTCGTCGTGACTAGTGACATATTTTCTATTAACATTTTTTCTACAAAACTAAAAAAATATGTCTGAATCTGTGAATTTAGAACTTCTGATCACTATGATCGAAGAACGGCCAGTAATTTGGGATAAAACTCTAGAAATGTACAAAGACAGAAACTTAACAAGGAGTGCATGGAAGGAAATATGTTTGGCATTTGTTGAGGATTTTGATGATAAATCAGACAAACAAAAAGATGATATAAGTAAGTCTTAATAAATATTAAAAACTTAAAAATATTTTTATATTCAAGACCAATAAGTACCATATATTTAGATTTTATAATTTTTTAATGAAAACAATTGTTAGGATCGTATTGTTTGTGTAACCGATATAAACTTAAATCAACTAATTGACTTATTTCATTATATTGAATTATTATATACTTGAATTTTGCCATGGCACTGATCCTGCATCACTTACGAAGTATTCAGCATACTTATTTCGAATTTCATTGGCATGTCGTCCTCCTCGTACATAGTTTGATTGATGAACCGCGTCTTCAAATCCCATTATAGGTAATTCATTGATTTCGTGTTCTTCGTAATGAAGTCCGTCTTTTTCGCGAATTATATTATGTAGAATACAAGCAGCTTTGACAATATCAACAGCAAAATCTGTGGCAACATTCAATGGCCGATGCAATATACGCCATTTATTACTAAGTATACCAAAGGCGCACTCTACGTATCGCCGTGCTCGGCTTAGCCGGTAATTAAAAACTTTTTTAGTTGTAGTTAAGTGATAGCCACCGAAAGGTCTTAGTAAATTTGTTGTAAGTGCAAATGCTTCATCACCCAAAAAAACATAAGGAAAATCTTGATCTTGTAATTCATTTATCGGTTCTGGATCAGGTATATGTAATTCGTTTTTCTCCATTAATTTCCACAGTGACGATTCTTTAAATATTGTAGAATCACATTCTTTTCCATACGCTCCAATGTCTATGTACGTAAATCTATAATTTGAATCTGCTACAGCAAGCAGCACTATAGAAAAATAGTTTTTATAGTTGTAGTACATCGATCCACTTTTTTCTGGCATAATAAGCCTTATATGCTTTCCATCTATGGCACCTAAACAATGTGGAAAGTTGGCAGTTTTTTCGAACCCTTTTGCTATTGTTTTCCAATTCTCTTTTGACGGAGCAGGTATATATTTGTTTTTTAAAACGTCCCATATTTTGCAACAAACAGTTCGTATTATTTTACTTGCAGTAGAAATTCCAATTCGAAAAGTAAAATGGATTTCTGTCAATGTACAGCCACTTGCAAGATATCTAAAAAACAATATAAAAAAAGCTGTTAAGTGGATGTCGCTCTGCTGTATAGTCATTGTATACGAAAAACGATTCTGAGCGGAGGCGATTTGTCGGTCTAGGATATTTTATAAATTTATAACTAAAAATCAATTTGCAAATATTCGAGATTTCGATAAATCTGGTCAACATTTAAACTTTAAATGCCTATAAATAAAAAGTGTGCATACTTATCTTAAATATTTTTTATGCGCATTTAAAAAAAACTTATGAAAAACCTTGTTTAAAATTTTCAATCCTTAGTTATAAAAACTAAACATTTTATACATATTTAACTACGAAATAATTTGCAAATGTTCAATAAAAATTTAAATATAATAAAAATTTCCGTTTTTTCCTTAATTTTTTGTTGGTTTTTCTCGCTACGTTTAAAAAGTATTGAAATTTGTTTACTTTTGATCCCCCCAAAGTACCAACTAGATTCACTTTCCTATCAGAAAAGTTGCTGTGTATAATAATTAATAATAATGAAATATTTTTAGGGAAAATGTATCTCAATAAGTGGTCCAATATTAGGGACAATTGGGTTCGTTCATACAAACAATTTAAAAGAAATGAACGATCTGGATCTGGTGCAAATAAATCCAAAAAATATATATATCACGAACAGTTAAGGTTTTTAGAAAAAGTAGTCGACAAAAGACCTACAATTTCAAGCTTATCAAAAGATAATGATATCTTTGAAGAGGAAAATGACCGCAGTATAATTGACGAATTTTGTGATGCTGTAGAAAATGAAAATACGGCTGAAGAAACTGTTTCGATCAAATTCAATTCGAAATCCCCGATGTCTTCAAAAACCACATTACCAAAAACAAAAAAGAAAAAAACAGATGATTTTGAAGACAGAATCTTAAATATTATAGAAACTCAAGAAACACCACGTGAGCAAAATGTTATAAACCCACACATGTCTTTTTTTGAAAGCATTTTACCATCAATAAAACATTTTAATGAAGATGAGACATTTGATTTTCGTATTGGTGTAATGAACTTGATCAAATCTATTAAAAAGAGGAATGTTATTGGTCATTCTACACCAAATCCTCAACCTACAAATATTTATAACACTTCTTGTATGTCACAAAATTATCAATCCGAATTTCTTAATACAAATGTACACTCGATCCCAGCTTCGCCTACAGTTAATTTACAAAATTATATAAGATCATTTCAAAGTGCAGCCGCTTCCAGTGATTCAACTTTTATTTCGCCAGTACCTTCTGTATCTACATCTTATTCTGACTACAGTGAAACGACATCAGAATATAATAATAATTAATTTTTTTTTTAAAATATTTTAATTATTTTATAATGCATTTATATTAATGAGTTTATACCAAAAAGGTAATTTATTTTATATTTTTAAATGTTATAGACAAAGGTACATTTATTTTATATTTTTAAATGTTATAAACAAAGGTAAATTTATTTTATATTTTCAAACGTTATTACAAAGGTAAATTTATTTTATATTTTTAAATGTTATTGACAAAGGTACATTTATTTTATATTTTTAAATGTTATAAACAAAGGTACATTTTATTAGTTTTCATAAATAAATATTCATAAAAGCATTAATATAGGTATTATAAATTATATCATTTTGAAATACCTACTTACCTTATAGCAATGGCCAACATTTCTTCGGATCCTATAGATTTCCTCATTTTTGTATCTTTACGAGATATTTCTTCTTTTAGAGTAACATGTAATTCATCAAATGTAGAAATTGACATCCGAAAAAAATTAAAGAATTTTTTTGGGTCCGACCTTAATTCATTATATAAAGTTTTGTAAACACCCAAATTTTCACGATTTTGTAATATTGGATGAACCCAGTACTTTCTTCTGTGAGGTCTTATTACTAGTTTGTGCCTTCGGTAAAGTAAGTATAAAATTAATAACTTTTTTGATTGCTTTTTTAACACCATGATTACAAAAACTTCACAATATTTGCACACAACGTACCGATTGGAACTGGATAATATCGAGTAGTAAATTATAATAAAAGTCAATGTTGCCGTTAAACGGACTGTGTGAAAATATTGTCCGTTTTCTATTTTTATCCGATCCGTTTCCGTTGCTGTTAAACAAACGGACTGTGTGAAAATATTGTCCGTTTTTTATTTTCATCCGATCCGTTTCCGTTGCCGTTAAAGAAACGGACTGTGTGAAAGAGCCCTAAGACGTACAACGGTCGGCGGAAAAGGCGATTCGAGATCCACCATCGGACCGTCGGACCGATAACATATCGTCCGACGTTAAACTCATCTGCCCGAGCGGCACGTCATGTATTATTATATTTTGATCGCAATATTATAATACATAATTTGTGACATTCTTAAAGTGTTTGTGTTGTGTTTTTTTTCATCACTTCAATCCTAACCAAACACTTCGACCGGACCACGATCAACCTTGAAGCAATCATCGTGTCCGCGTCAATGTTACAGAATGAAATATTTTGAAACATTCAATGCAGAGGCCCACGTTACTCGACGAACACCCTTTCACCAGCACATCTTTTTCTTTTTTTTTCTAGGGTTGGAATGATAAGATGATTTTTCCCATCGTACCTAATATTATCACTTATTCTATTACAAGAGACACTTGACATCGATGTGGATGGCCTTCCTCCAACTTTAGGTTTCGTCCCGTATTTTAATAGCAAATTGCGGACTATTTCACGTCTAAATTGAAGTTGTGGCATATTTGGATTTACTTTCCTTTGTAATACCCAAGCATTATTTACGCTTACATCTATTAACCAAGTGAAGATTGGCCACCACCATTTTTTTCCACGTATACTGATTCTGTAGGTAGCAATGTTTTGGTCCATCAAGTCCTGACACGGCTACGGCGATGTTGATCGACGCAGTCAGCCGGTCGTCGGGTGTGGAGTGGAAGTAGGGTGACACAAACGACACTCGCACTTGAAATTAAGGTACACGTATTTTGGTGTGATATGGCCTGTGGCCGGTTTATTAAAACAATATTCAAAGTTTTGAAATCAATGTTAGATTAAGTAATCTGGTAGTCAAAGTCAACGGATGTCACATATAACGGTGAAACGGTCGCCGGCGTGGTTTTCGGATGACGAGCGGTATGTATCCGGTGCGGTGGTACGTAGCCGAGATGGAGCCGTTTCGACGGTTGACGTAAGAGAGAGACGCCGCCGGCGGCCAGTACTCGTTTTGCGCGACTTGCCTTCCCGTCCCACCTTGTGCCTTTTAGGCGCGGTGGGAGAGTTGGTGCTGCCGCGCTGTAGTCCGTGGTGGTGGTTGACAAAAGTGTAGACGGGTCGCTGCGGTACCTGTACTTTGTACTGGTGGCCGCTGCGTACCGCGTCATACTCCCCCGCCAAACCGCCACACGGGGTTCACTTGTACCAGTGTCGGCGTGTAGTTATTCGGACGGGGTGGCTTGTACTACCTCTGGCTTACGCTTGAGGTAGACTTGCCCACGCCCGTGGGTGTTTTTAGTGGTGGTCCGGGGACCCTACAGGAGTGTAGTACGTGTGTGAGTACTCCAACTCCGGTAGCCCCTCGAACGCCACCAACCAATCTTCCTCGGTTATCTCGGCCGATGGCTTTGATTGGTTTGGTGGTGCCTGGCTGGTAGATTGCTCCGGCTCCTTGGATTTTTCGTCCTTGGTCGCCGGAGGGTCTACCTCCATTGCTGCCGACGGTGTTGGATCGAACGGGAGCGTGCTGGCCCCTTCCGGGTCCGAGGCTGGTGCAGGTTGCTTGGCAAGCCGATGTTGTTGGCTTGCCTTGCTTTCCCTGGCCATCCTCTTCGCCTTAAGTTGCTGGAACTTTTTTTTGTTCCGTGCCCGCTGCGCCTCCGTTTTAACCTTCACCGTCGGTACGGGGGGTACCCCCGTTGTCCCGGGTACCGTTGTCGGCTCCACAGGTGTTACGGGTGCGGGTGCCACGGGGGTAGGGGTGGTTCCCGGTGGTGGTGGCCTTGTCAACGACGAGGTGCGGCTGCTTGGCGTCGAGGTCGTTCCGCGCGGACGCAGCCTCCGCTCGATGTCCGCTGTGCGGTCCGCCCAGCCCCGTTGGTAGATGGCCGCCCGCACTGGGTCCTGTAGGGCGATTCTCTATACCATGACTAAAACTAAAATTTATTCAGTCATGGCATTTTTAAGTCACCCAACATTTGGCGTCTTTTTATTTTTCCGATTCCGTAAGCTGATAACTTAGACGACTTAATATTCAAAGACTAAAAGTGTACAAGTGACTAAAATATTAAATGACTTAATTAGAATACGGTATTATTGTATATTTTACAATGTTGCCAATATAATTAACCGTAATTATTATAATAGATAATAAATTGTAAGCATAATTATCTTGATAATTGAAATGCCGAGTGCTGATAATGCCGTATTGCCTTTCTATATAGTAGGACAGTAGGTACATACTACATAGGTATTTCAGTATTTGGGTATACCTACATAAAATACTATATGATTATGATATTTTATATTTATAATTAATATAATATTTATATTTTATACAGTATTTGATTTTAATTATTAAAGGCTTAGAGCCATTTGTGTTTTTGTTTTAGTTTTGTTTTGTTTTGTGAGGATATTCAAAAATAAAGTATGTCTTCAAAAAAGTAAGTTTATTATGATATAATATAGTAGTTTTCACAGTTAATGTTCAGAAATTAGTAACTATACCAATATAACTTTCTATAATTTGAATTTGTTTTCATTTGTAAGCGTGGACAAAAAGAAAAAAAGAGGGTCCGATCAGATAGCTGCACTCATTAATTACATGAGTAATGAACCAAAATTTGCCGCAGGAAAATTCAAAGATCCTCATAATGGAAAAAGGCAAATGGACGTCGAGTGGGCAGAATTAGCGGACAATCTCAATGAAATGGGACCTCCTAAGACAGTAGAGCAGTGGAAAAAAGTAATATTAAATTCCTATACTATATCCTGTTTTTTATAATATCTAAGTAGGTATAGTATGTTTAGTATTTATCATTAGTCATTACCAATTGGCAATTGCTAACAACTATTTATTTTCTTGATTAGTTTTTTTAATATAGTTAGCTAAAAATAATAATATTATATTATAATATTCACCTATTTTTGGCCACCCAACTTCACCCATGTTTATATTCAACAATAAAATAATCATGTTTTTATTTTTACATTATTTATTATGACTACAATATTACAAGTAGATATTAGTATAATTAAAATATTTTACCATATACTAGCATTACTTAATGTAAAGTAATTACCTATCTTGAATGTTTTTCTTTATTATGTGTCTATCACACTTATATGCTGAACGTGTAGCGAGACCTATGAAGCATTAGAATATTTGAAGTTCAAAAATAATAGAAAATAGTAAATACCTGTACATTTTATTATTTCCAGTGTTGGCGTAATGAAAAATGTATGGCTCGTAAAGTTAATAGTGCTTGGAATAAGTATTTGAGCCAGACTGGGAATTCATCTTCTAATAAACCCCCTGAACCCAATGACCGTCATCAACTAATTTTATCAATAATTGGTACTGAAACTTCAGTTGGTATTGGGGTAGGAGAGAATGGATTTGGTGAGGTATGCAAATATTCTTTAATTAATGCTTCATTTATTACCTGCTAAATGTCTTTAATAATGCAATTTAAATATTGTTGATTAAGTTCAGCTATGTTCAAATGAATGTTAATTATTAACATATTTGTTCTGTATTTATTACCTACCTAAAAGTTTAACCTATCTTAAAAAGTGCTAAGTCAGACCTATACATTTCTTGCAAATGTCATAAATTATTGTTAGAAATATAATTTTTATTTAATAATGCTTTAAAAATAAAAGGATATTATTTTAAGTAACTTCTGAATAGAATTTATATAAAATATTTGATACCTACTATATTTTTAGTGTTCAAATACTGTGGATGAAGGAGAAGGAGATTTTGGTGAAGTTGTTATGGCTGAAGAAATTTATGTAAATGAAGGGATAGAGGATTTAGAAGTAACTATATTTTATTTTATCTTATATAAATATTTATTATTCATATTATATATATTTTTTTAGGAAATAGCTGCTGACACAGTTATTTTAAATTATAAAGGTAATACAATATCACCCTTTCACAATTAACCACTCCACTGACACCGAAAGTAAAACCATCCAAAGGTGATACCTATAAAAATCTTGTGGAAGAAACAAATAGTACTCTAAAAGTAAGTTTAAGTTTATCGATGGTAAGTTATTCATTCAATGTATGGTAAGTTATTCAATATTCATTCAATGTATGGTAAGTTATTCATTCAATGTATGTTAAATTATTTTTTAAGTGTAAAATAATTTTATTTTATATTGGTAGCCAGTGGGTAGTAAGGCTTATTTGCAGTCTTCATATTAATGATTTATTGAATTCAAATTCAACACATAATATCTTACAATGATCGATCTAGAAGTATCTCATTTGAAGAGTAAAATGCCTTCATACCACTTCTAACAGGGCCCTTTTTAAAATATAATTTTGAAACAAATTATCAAATCATAATAGTACTTCAATAGTAAATTTAAATTTTACTTACTGGTTGCTGCTTGTTATCCTACTTAATTTACAAGCTAAACATAATTAATAGCAAGAATAATATACTATGTTGTATTAAACATTTAATTTTTTTTTTCAAGACTATGACTGAAGCTATTCGTGAAAATACAGAGCAGATGGGGTCTGTTGTGCATGCAATCACCAGCATGAGTGATAACATTGCAAAGTTAACTAACGCGCTTACAGTAATATCTGCACAATTGGCTAATAATGCTATTAATAAAGGCTTAAAAGATTATTTTGTGTTTTATTGGCTAACTGTTTAATAAGTTTTTGGTTGCTTGACTTATTGTTTATTCGTACTTGTGCTTTTTTTTTTTGCTTAAGATTAATGCATGGATTATATATGTATGGTGTTGGGACATATAATTTTAATGTATCACTTCTGGATGACTTATGAGTTATAATTGTAAGTTATATTTAAACATTGCACTTAGAGTTATAAAAATCTATTCCACCATTAATTACAATAGTTACAGCCTTTAGGTAAGTACCGAGGTAAGTACATATTTATTTTGTTTTTTATTTTTTCTCATGTTTTTGCTGTTTAATTATTAATGCACGAAAACTGTGTTCACTATTTAAAAATGTATGGTGTTAAGACATATCATTTTAATGTATCACTTCCTAACCTAACCTACTTACCTTACTTATAAGTTATAACTGTACGGTAGGTAGTATGAAATAATTAATGAAAATTGATGTTCAGGTAGGTAACCGTGTATTGCAATATTTACATATTGCACTTACAGTTTTAGAAATCTATTCCACAATGAATTACAATAATTATAGCCTTTTGGTAAGTATATATTTATTTTGTAATTTATTTTATTGATTAAAGAAACATATAATTTTAAGAAAAAATAATTAATAATAATTATAATTTATAAAGAGATAGCAAAAATGTATACCAACAAAATTAAAGAAATATTGATATTCGATATAGGAAAAAAAGTGTAATGTATTATAATTTAATTAAAATATTGTTGCACAATTTGTTGTCTTACAACTCTTCCACCCTGTCTATCTTGAATATCTTGAATATTTTGTCCGTCATGCCCTGCCAGTTGATTTTCATTATATATATTGTCATCCACATTGTAATGTAAATACTCTTCGCGTATTCTGAAAAGTAAAAATTAACCATGTCAAATTCCAAATTAAACAAAAAAATATAATTTAAGTATACTCCTGTATTGCCATATTATGTAAAATTGCACAACAATTTATAATAACTCCCGCTTTTTGAGGTTTATAGTGTAATACACGATCTTTTTTTAGACACCGCCACCTGTTCAGAAAAATGGAGGTACCTACTCACAATATTATGATATTTTTAATATTAATAAATACAAATATTTACATACCTTCCTTTTAGAACTCCAAATACCCTTTCTATGCTATTTCTGACCAAACAGTGGTTCTTTGTATACCTGTATTCAGGACTCCCTTCATTTGCGTGTAATATTGGAATCAACATATACGGCTCAGAGGCATAACCAGAATCACCTAGACAATTATGAGTATAATATCATGCCTATAGTATATAGGTAGGCTATAACAGAGGCGTGCTGAATAGTAATTTTTTGAGGCAATTGCCGCAGGGAAAATTCTGGTAGGTGGGAGGGTGTGCTAGTATAGATGTGCAACTTATACCTAAAAAAACTTAATAATATTTATTATTTTAAATAATAAAAAAAAATAGTGAAAAAACTGTTGGTGGTGGGGAGGGGGATCAAATTGTATAGTTTGCCTCAGGTCTGCTTGTCAGTTCGGCACGCCACTGGGCTATAAATATTAATTTGATAATAATTCTAATTATTCGTCATAAGATACCTACCTAAAAGATAAAACTGTCCAATTCTATTGGTGTGTAATCTCTCCATTTCTGTACTTAAAGCACTAGATGTAAATATAAACTGATCGTGCACACTACCAGGGAATGCAAGAACGTTTAAAATTCGCATCTCAGAATCACACACCTTTAAAATATAAAAAATGAATGTAAACAAATATAAAATATTAAGTAATTTAATATTTTATAATACCATTTGAACATTCAAAGAATGAAACCCTTTAAAATTTTTGTACGCTTCCTCGCTTTCATTAGGAGGGAATATGGCTATGTGTGTACAGTCAATGCAGCCTAATACGCCCGGATAAGTGGTTGTCTGTGCAAATCTAAACATATTTAATTAGGTATTTTGTATTTATAATTTATATACCTACCTAGAATACAGAGTATAATATCAGGACAGTATCGGATTTATGGGGGGGGGGATGTGGCAATAACCCAGCCCCCCCTTGGGATTTCTTTACAAAAATTGTTTTAATTAGTTAATTTCACGATGTAGATAATACGGTGTAGACATTTTGATTTCACCAACACATTGAGCATAACAATACTAACATTTCCAAAATAAAATATTCCTAAAAAATCACTTGGGAAGTAAGCTACATTCGTTCCTAAATTTGAATGCGTATACCGCTACACATAATTATTTAAAGTATCGGCATTCTTAGCGCTCTTGGCGGCCATTGCCCGCATTAAATGCTGTAAAAATAATACTCAAATTGCTTAATCAAAGATAGGAAGTAGGTTAAAAAAGAGAGTTCTGGCGCCTCAACCTGCTGGCAATTTCCTATACCCGTCTGCTCAACCCATTACACCGTCTGCTCAACCCACTATACCCGTCTGCTCATCCCACTATACCCGTCTGCTCATCCCACTATACCTGTCTGCTCATCCCAATACACCGTCTGCTCATCCCACTATACCGTCTGCTCATCCCTATACATTGACGGCTGATGAACCCACCATATATCACACACGTTAACGATGTACCCCCGCCACCCCACCACCTATGACCACCGCTCGACATTGCCGCCGCGCGTGGAAAATAATTTAAAAATTTATCCGCCGGACCGTGATTCGAACCCGGTAACTTGCATGATAAGCGACAACCGTACCACTGGGCCGCCTACTCGCATCTGTTTGAGAAGGTATATTCTATCTCATTTAACCGGCGTCTATGCGCGATGTATAATTTCCCCCACCACTATACCATTTATCCCCTCCCGATTAACCTGTAGGGACTTTTCGATGTCTCCCCCACCAATTAATATTTAATTTGCTCGTTTATGAACACAACTACACAACATAAATTCAGTCACTCTATATAATCGTTCCAAGTGTTTCGCGTGTGCTTGTCTCATATTCAGTGTTAAAATCATATTTATTTCTCAGTGCGTAAAATAAATATGGCTGGTTCAATTGAAAATATGGAAAATATATACAAGAAAACTTACAAATATACACCACCATCGCCGCCAGCTAATCTGATCGACTGCAGTAACTTGACTATTGATTTCACGGCTCGGAAGTTTTTAAACATTGGACTAGACCCTACCGATGAATTCAAAGCAGCGGTTCAAATTATAACAGCTTCGCGGCATGTAAATATTCCCATCGATTTTCTGAAACGCATATTCAGATTTATGGGAAACATTCTATCGTTCGTACTTGACCGTCCACACGAACACAAACGAATTTTATTTTTGGAGACAGAGTCAATTACAATGTCTAGTATGATATATAAATCGGAGAACACACTTGTTTTAGAATCGAAAACTCAAGACGGATGTCGCGTTTTGTTAAATCGTACAGATCTACTGGTCTTACAAGATTTAGAATGTGCTATTTTTGAAATTATTAAAAGAAAATCCGAAATAGTTAAACCAATCGTACTACATCATATCGAGTTAATCGTTACATTCTTAAAAATAAACGTACCGCTACAAAGCTCAGTACTCGAAATATTGAGAACTCATGTGAGAAACATCGATAATAGCTTTATCCAAAGTCATGTTATTGACGAGGCAATGCAATATGGTATTAGTCAGAGCGATTACATTTACACAAATCAAGTAAAATTATACCCAACTGATTATATCGTACAAAAATGGATTAACAAAGTGAAAAAAGATGAGGTATGAATAATTTTTTTAATAACTTATATTATTATGTTATGTTAATAAACTGAATTTTTACAGGGATACAATAGCGAGCGTTCTATGACTTTTTCTCCACCACCATCGTTCAGCAGTTTATATGAACAGGTAATAAACAGTTATAAATTATATTCACAAAACATATTTTAATTTTAAATATTTTCAGGAAAATCTATCATTAGTCTCGCCCTTGTCCCCGCCAGCACAAGAGAGCTACCTCGAGAACAACCAGGAAGGCTTTTCGGAAAACGATGGACCATTTGGACCACAATATAATTAATTATTTTTATACTAATTTAATTGTTTTTTGTCTAAAATAAAAACAAGCGTGATATTTAAAAACAAGTTTTTTTTTTATTTAATAATAATAAGATTATAATATATATATATAGCATAAGGTCACAATATTTTACAAAAAAAAAAAAAAAAATATATAAACATTTTTACAATTTTCTAACTTCTCCACTAAACGGGCTATAAGTTATAATCTGGTCATGTAATATTAAGCAGTACGCTGTAGTTTTTGCTGGAATAATTGTATCCGTCTCAAATTCAATACGCAGGTCTACGGTTGACGACTTCACATTGTCGTTTTGACACGATAAATCGACGACGATGATTGGTGAATAGTTTTGAAAAATATGTTTTGATAATAATGGTTCGCTGTACTCTTTCTCATAATACGATTTTTGAAAGTCTGTATAGGCCTTATACAGTATACTAGTTGTATTATTTTTAAAATCAGCACGAAAGTCTTCATATGGATACACTTCAGAATTTAAGTGAACTTTAAGATTTTTTAACTGACAGTGATCAAAGCGCCCGGCGTCTGTCTCAATATTTCTTTTACGATCTGTTTGTAATCCAAACAACACAAACCTAGGTTTTTCTAACAAGTTGCTGGACTTTACCGTCCACGAATGTGAAGTATTCCTAGGAAGAATGGGATACTCGTTAAGATCCCACGTGCGGAATGCACACAATAGTGTTTTACAAGAATCTATCACTTTTATCAACTTTAATTTTTCTTTATCACTAACTTTGATAATAGGCATTTTCCATGCTACCTTAGTAAGTTCAATTGTAATTTTTTTATTGTTTTCAACGGCTCCGCTTGCACCCTCGCCAACAACGTGTATCGCGTCCAGATCGGTAGACGCCCGATTTAAAATCAATTGTTGATTACAATTAAGTAATATTTTTTTATAGTCTTCACAAAATCCGAATAAATGTTTTAGAGGGATACACCCGGTAAATACATTGCTACTCATAAAGTTTTTATTATCTTCGCCATCCATAGCCGAGTCCCAAGCAGCGCTCTCTAACGTATTCAAATCGTTTGGAGTATACGAACAGTATGCTTTTAAGCAAGATGAGACTCCAGGTGTTTTTAATTTCTGTATTACTACTCCATTTATTTCATATCGCATTTCGGAGAATAAAAACGCCAATCCATTATTTGAAAAACGTACTTCTCCAACAGCATCGACAGGTTTATTTACTCTCCCCTCTATGTAAATATAGCTTTCACACGGTAAAGTGTACGCATCCATATTTAAAACACTTATCTTAATTTCATCGTTATTCGATAAAGACAGGTTCGAGTACGGAGTGAACGAATGATAATGCTTTTGCGTTATTTTACACTCGTCGACATAATCGACCCCAACGTCTAAATACGAGTCGTCCATAATTATTTTTTTTATACTTGCAACGAACGTAGAAAATTTAAATTATTTTTCGTGAGCTTGATTTCGCCTTTTTTCGGTTTAGATGTTGACTTCTTAACAGCAGTCGGTAAACTGACTGGTTTTTTGATTGTAGATCTTTTTATCGTCGGCTAAGACGTAATACCTCGTAAGTCAAAAAAAAGGTATTTTGAGATATATGCATCAAAATTTACAGAAAAAAATATGGAATATTTTAATGGTAATATCACGTATAGCTCATAATTTCCAAAGAGAATATAAACTTGGACGCAATATCGCGTAAATCAATTATCAGTATTTTGTCAGAAATACATCGTATCTCCTTGGACAAAATATTAATAAATTACGTCGGCTGGCACACTGATACAGCGGCAACTGCAAACAAACGGTTCTGGTGCCACAATACCATCAATTTATAAATAGAAATAATAAATATTTGTAATAATAAAATATAGTATTCATAATCAATGGTAATACTGATTATTTATTAAATCTAATAGATAGTATGTTATCAATAATATTTTGATAGAAATATAGGTATCACACAGTATGTTTGAAGTTTGAAGTGCGAATTCCTCATTTTAATTCAGTTAAATTTGTTTATTACATATTAACTTTATCTTGTTTGTAACTATTAAGCTGTTCAAAATAATTTATAAGAATGGATGAAAACGAGATTGATTTTCTGTTAAAAGAATTGGATAATGAAAATCTACGTAAGTTTCAAAAACATTATAGTTTAATTTTAATGTACATTGTGCCTATGCCCTAACATACATTAATAGTATCATAATTAGTTACAGTAGTAACCTTTTTAATATATTTCTTCTTTTTACAGAGTGGGATGAAATAGTCCAAGATAATAATAATATTAGTACGAATTCTATCAATATTGATGATAATTTGCCTAATGAAAGTAAGTTTTGCAGTAATACCTATAATACTTTATAATATTTAAATTACATTATTCAATAATTAATGTAATTTATTTTGTAATTTCACAGTTGACCCTAATATAAACCAACTGGATAATAAAGAAACAGAAACAGTCCAAGCTTTTAGTATGAATACTATAAACTGTAACAATATAGATGATAATTTGCCTAATGAAAGTTAGTTTGCAATTGTAAAACATTTAAATTGCATTATTCAATTAATATAATTATTTTGTAATTTTTACAGTTGACCCTAATAATATTAACTTACTTTATACTAAAGAAACGGAAAATTTGTATAATTGTTCAAGTAATATTATACCGAGTACTACTGATGTTATGGATCAACACAATGATTTTTTACATTCTGAGAGTGACAATAATGGTTCAATAGACATACTCAATGGTGATATAAATGAAAAAAGAATTAGAAATAAGAAAAAAAATCTAAGCAAATGGAAAAGAAATTCAAATCAAATACTACGTATGAAAGGACAATCATATTTAGGCTATACACGGTCTAAAGAAAAGGTAATCTCTCACAACACAAATAGACAAGCTAAAACTATGCTCCCTACATGTACCAAAATATCTTGTCAAAGGTCTATTAAACGAAAGTGTAATGAAATACTGGAGGATGACAGGTTGAGGGTATTCACTGATTTTTGGTCCAATCTTAGCTGGTCAGAAAAAAAGATTTATGTTACTTCCTTAGTAAAAAAGACTAGTGTTAAACAGCGAAAAGTTGATTCAACAGTGTCACGAAGAAATAGTTCTTTTTCCTATTTTTTAAAAGTTAATGGAGAACTCTTGAATGTATGTAAAACAATGTTTTTAAACACCCTAGCATTGGGTGAGTCACAAGTTCATAATTGGTGCATAACAAGAGAACAATGTGAGCTAAGTCCAAATACACCAAAAGTTAGATGTTTAAGGGATAGTCCACATAAAAAAAATAGAAAATTTGTAAATAAATTTCTTGAACAAATTCCAAAAATGCCCTCTCATTATTGTAGAACATCAACTTCTAAACTTTACCTTGAGCCATACATACAATCAAAATCCCAGTTGTATAACATGTATATTGAGATGTGTAATAATGAAGGAAAAGAGAATAATATTGTTTCAATAAACACCTTTTATGACATTGTTGAAAAAAATAATATATCTCTATTCAGCCCCAAAAAAGACCAGTGTGACACTTGTTGTTCTTATCAAACCAATAATATTAGTGAAAAAGAATGGAAAGACCACATTGAAGATAAAAATCAAAGTAGAGAAGAAAAATGTCTGGACAAAGAAAAAGCTTTACTTAATGAAATACTGGTGTTTACAATGGACCTGCAAGCGGTTAAAGTCTGCCCATATCTTAAAGCAAGTGCTCTATATTATAAAAGTAAACTATGTGTGCATAATTTTACTACATATAATTTGGCAACACATGAGTCCACTTGCTATTGGTGGGATGAGACCCAAAGTGACCTTTCAGCTTCATCATTTGTGAGTTGTATTATAGATCAATTAACAGAATGCCATAACAAAAATCCAAATCTAAATATAATACTCTGGAGTGATGGCTGCTGCTACCAAAATAGGAATAATGTACTGTCAAATGCACTGTTAGAGTTTGCCATAAACAATAAAGTTGTTATTGAACAAAAATATTTGACCAAAGGGCACACCCAAATGGAGTGTGACTCAGTTCATTCCAATATTGAACGCAAGTTGAAGAATGCAGATATTTATTTACCTTCGGATTATTTAAAAATTACACAGAGTGCTAGGAAAAAACCTTTTCCTTATAATGTAAAATGGTGTGATACATCATTTTTTAAACAATATCAAATTGATTTAAATAGATATGACTCATTAAGACCTGGAAAATCAGCTGGAGATCCAACTGTTACAAATATAAAGTCACTCCGATACAATTCAAATGGCACTATTGATTTTAAAACTAATTTTGATGATGAGTACTCTGATCTCAGATTGGCTCAAAAGAAAAGAAAAAAAATGTGTAAAATAACATCTCCTATTATTTATGGTCAGCTTCATGCAGAAGAATTGAAAATTCCCAAAAGTAAGTGGGAACATTTACAGCAACTGAAAAAAGTAATACCTAATGATTGTCATGAGTTTTATAATCATATTAAATATGATTAAATATTAAAACTAACTTAACTACACTATTGTAATTAATAATATAATGTCTATTTTTTAATGTTATGAAATATAAAACCAAGGCTTTAAAGCTTTTTTTTCTACTTATTTATTTTTATTTTTTTGTATTTTTATTGATAGTAATTTATTATAATTCAAGGTCTGAATGTTACTATACTAAATAAGTTCTGTTTTAAAATAATGTTTACTTTTTAGTATTTTAATTGTAACTATAAAATTTTAGTTCTGTTTTAAAATAATGTTTACTTTTTAATATTTTGATTGTTACTATACATTTTTAGTTCTGTTTTAAAATAATGTATGGTGTTATATTATAATTATAATTCAAAGTCTGAATGTAACTACAAATACAAATTTAGTTCTGTTTTAAAATAACGTTTACTTTTTAATACCTTGATTGTTACCTATAATTATTAATTATGGTTTAATAATAAATTCAAAAGGCTGAAGTATTAAAAGATTCAATAAATAAAAACCCCTGATCCAACAATTTTTATTTAACAATGTAATTACATCAGTCAGCTAGAAAACAATAAAGTAATAATAGCTCGTATGTCAATATCCATTTTCAATATACTTAATGCAATATCTCGTAAGTCTAAAAAAAACATTTTAAAAACGAATTATGATTAAAACTTTATTATAGACTAATGGAAAACATTGTCTAAACAAATTATTTCAAACATAGGCTAAACTAACTACAAACATTGATTTTATAAACACAAAAATGTGTCTCCTGAAAAATGAATGTTTTTGACGTACGGGGTATTACGTCTTAGCCGACGTTATATTAAACTTTAGTGCCATTTCCACACGTTATTTGTAATCGAATCGTAATTGGTTCACCGCGCAGATTTATTAGACAATCGTTCTGATCTTTTAGCGCGATATACACTCTAGATATCAAAGTCGTGTTGAGAGCATAAAAAACAGGATGTCTAGGTACCTCGACGATTTTATAGCCTGGCGGAACAGTTGGATAGAGCTCGTGTATGATCTGACTCGGTGCTCCGTCGCAAAATGAGCCAGTAATCAAGTTACACATGACTTTTATACTATTGATTTTCATTATCTTGACTGTACTTTCAGATTCGTAATTATTACCAGTAGTGTATAATTCATTTCTAAAACCCAATAATTTCGCTATACTATTTTCAACTGATAAGTCAACGTCATGACTACACGAGAGTATACACTTTAATGTGGTATTGTTTGCTTTTAATTCAAACCACTCGATATATTCGGGCATATTTTTCTGTATAACACTCTCTAAATTATCAAACTCATACGATCCCGTAGGTATGATAACGTCCTCTCTTTGTCCGATCATATTACGAAAACCGATAGTATTACAGCCGGGTTCAATGTTTGGTATTGAATTATTAGTCTGTAGGCTCAAAAGGCATATTTGTGATGTGCTTTCTACTTCTAGCGGTGGAAAAATGTCGCATGACAATTCACTTGAGGTACCGTTTAATGTTAACGTGTACATGATAAAAATTTTAAACACAAGTGCCCACAGTTGGTAGTATTATATTTCTGCTCTCTGCTGTAATTGAAATTGATGTCGCATCCGTGAAAATATTTTTGTACTACTAATGGAGGTGGCAAATTTCCGAAACTGTCATAATATTCAATTTTATTCCCGATTTTTTTATAAGCTACCCAGTGAGTACCTATACCGTTTTCTGTATCCAAGTTAACAATCGCTGATTCTATTCGTTTACAACGTACAGGCAACCTATCTCGGGTAAACACACCGACGAAGTGAGGTATTTTAATCAAACGAGCCATTTTTATAAGCTCGTAATCGTACAGGGCTCGACGGGGTAACGTAGCTATTAGTTTTTTTTATTTTTTATAGTTTTTATAGTCTTCTTCGTTTTTACACTCCCTCCACTTTTATATGGTGCGAGATTTAAACCTGATCCGATTTTATACGAGTTGCCCTTATACGGCGCGATATATAACCCGCCGCCCAAATGAGATTGCGTATTTCTTTTAAATTCGTTAGCAACCTTGACAACGTTAGCAACACCACCACTCAGTGCTCCTAGTGCTGACAAACCGGCAAAAATCGGAATGAGCGGTAACACCCCGCCCTTTTTCGGAATTGATATAATCCTTGGAACTTTAGTTTTTTTATTTTTGAATGTTTTTCGTGCGACGGCTACACATTTCTTACTTAATTTCATAAGATTTTTTTCGCCGATATTTTTCTTTATTGTGTTTTTAGCTGCTTTGATGGCTGCTTTAAACCCGCATCCAGCCCCGATTTTACGTTTTACTTTCATGGCGGTAGTTACGCCCCAAGCCACAGCTTTTTCTTTTAAACTAGAATCTTTAGACTTGAACCTATCCCAGGCTCGCTGCTCTAATATATAGTCAGCCTGGTTTCGATCTGTTATAGAGTTACTACGGTCGTATGCAATATCGTGTTCCCTACACGCAGCGTCTAAAGGATTTACACCTTTATCTCCTCGAGCTAAACGTTTTTTTAAATTTGTTCCAGGCCCGCAATATTGATAACCTATAAGAAATATTATTATTATTACTATTACTGCGTTAATATACGCGTATTTATTCTCACCAGGCACGTGAATCTCTAATGGTAATTTATTTATAAGCGTGTTTATAAGACCAGAACCATTCGTAGTCCTTCTTCGTGCGAGCGACATCGTACACTGATCACGTTCTCAGTGTTACAGAGATATTTAAAAATGAAATTCGTTAAACAAGATATACAACTCACAGTTGAAAACGTGGATCCACCTACTTCGTATAAAAAACAAAGACATGGTGTACTTCTACCTAATATGATTAGAGCACTTATCATGGGCCCTTCAGGTTGTGGGAAAACTAATTTAATATTCACATTATTAACACATATAAACGGTGTACGATTTCACAACGTCTACATATATTCAAAAACATTGGATCAACCAAAATATAAATTATTGAGTGATATTTTATCAGACATTAACGGAATACAATTATTTACATTCTACGAAAACGAACAAGTTATTGAACCTGAAAAAGCTTTACCAAACTCTGTGTTTATTTTCGATGATATTATAACTGAAAACCAAAAGATTGCAAGAACCTACTTTTCCAGAGGTCGACATAATTTAGTAGATGTGTTCTATTTAGCTCAGAGTTATTCAAAAGTGCCTAAACAACTTCTACGTGATAACGCAAATTTTATTGTTTTATTTAAACAAGATGAGACAAACTTAAAACATGTTTACAACGAACACTGCTCCGGTGATATGTCATATCCCGAGTTTAAAGAATTTTGTACTTCATGTTGGCGTAAAGGGAGATTTGAATTTATCGTCATAAACAAAGACAGTGATCGCGATAACGGTCGATATCGCCACGGATTCGATACGTTTGTTGTTATATAAACTATGGTTTTTTTATAATGCACTTCATTCGCAAATATGTCGTCTAAAGGTGAGGTACTCGGAGAATTGATTAAAGCTAAAGAAAATATTAAACGCAAGTATACTGCATTAAAAAATGGAAAAGCTGATATTCAATCTTTTGTATCACAAACATTTCAGCCAATAATCGAACCTCTAAACAAATTACAAACTGTCAAAGTTGACGAGGGTATGGTTTCCAACACGTCTGACGATCGGTTCACAAATTTACGTAAATTAGAAGACCAGGAAAAAGATAAAGTATATGGCCCGAAAAAAAATTCTCAAGGCATTATCAAATTAGGTACAGAAGTAATACATTTTAGAAACGGTACAATAATTGTGAGAGAAAACTCTTCTCCGATAACACAAGGGCTTGGCGAGTTATTGTTTTCCAGATATCCAATGCAATACACAGCTAATGATTTAATTACATATAAAGACATACTGATTCAAACTTCGGCACATTTAACACAGGACGGAACAAAAATTAGGAAAGGTGGTACAAAGTATGAACAAATTATTAGCAAGCTTTTCACCACAGGCTCAGGTGTGAAATTACAAACGCATAATCTAGTATATTGGAATGATCCGAACGAGCTGGTCGATAGGTTACGACTTCTTTTAGCCTCGCAAGCTGCTGGTAATACAGGGCTTTCCAACGAAATACTTTCAATTTACGAAGAATTGTATGAAACGGGTTTAATAAAACGAATTCCAAATGTCTAAACGTGATATAGCGAACGAATTACACAAACCAGCGAGAAAAAATTATACAAGGCGAAGAGTTAATGTGTATGGTAAAAACGACTTGTGGCAAATCGATTTAGTGGAAATGATTCCTTATTCTAAAAAGAATAAAGGTTATAAATATATTTTAACTATCATAGATTGCTACACGAAATACTGTTTCGCTGTACCTTTAAAGTCAAAAACGGCTAAAGAAGTTTCAAATGCAATGTCAAAAATACTACTCAAGCGCTCGCCAAAACTATTGCAGGCCGATAACGGAAAAGAATTTTACAATGTAACATTCGATGCGCTGATGAAGAAACACAATATACATAAATATTCCACGTATAGTACAACAAAGGCTTGTATCATTGAGCGTCTAAACAGATCAATTAAGGAAAAAATGTATAGAGAATTCACTGCGCGAGGATCACATGAATGGGTTTCTATTCTACAATCTCTGATTAACGAATATAATAATTCAAAACATAGAACAATAGGTATGACTCCTATACAAGCTGATGCAAATCCTTCTTCAGTGAAATTAAAGCAACGTCGAATTAATAATGTAAAAATTAAATTTAACATCGGTGATTGTATTCGGATAAGCACGTATAAATCAGTATTTTCAAAGGGATATCTGCCGAGCTGGTCCACAGAAATATTTAAAATAACCAAAATAAATAAAACATCTCCCACTACTTATCAACTAGAAGATTATACAGGAAGCCCGATTTTAGGTTGTTTCTACTCTGAGGAAATTCAAAAAACTAGTTTCCCAAACGATTATTTAGTCGAAAAAATTATTCGTAGAAAGGGGAAGAAAATGTTTGTAAAATGGTTAGGGTTCGATAATACACACAATAGTTGGATAGATACGAGCGACATCAGAAAATAGTGTCAGTCGAACACTGGACATGAACGTGTTCGGAAGTTCACAGGCTGGTGAAACAAAAAAATTTGTGACAAATCTCGAACAAACCGTAAAATCATATTGTATAAAACTAAGTAAGTTAGAACATTTACTCGAGGAAAATCATAAATCCATTCAAACACAGGAAGAGCAAACTGAAACACTTCAATTAACGTGTGATGATATACAAGAGCGCCTTATAAAAATCGAAGCATTGTTACAAAATATCAGAGAAAATACAGACAATCTGAAAAAAAATTCCTAAAGTACTATCATCATCATCATCCAAGCAATAATGTCTACTGGTATCATTGATTTTCATTGCATTCTTGGGAGGGACAATAAATACATGATAAAAGAAATGTCTGTAGTAGATGTAGAAACATGGGCTACCCAACATTGGATTTTTAAAAATTCAAAATCAATACAGGATAACAAGAGTCGTAAGACTAACAAGTGGTTGGAACGTAATTATCATAAACTATCTCTGGAATATGGCGATGTTGAGTATGAAGAACTAAGTAGAATATTGAATTCGTTAAAGTTTAGCTTCATATACGTTAAAGGCGATCAGAAAAAACAACTTCTAGTAGAATTTATACCACACGTTGTAGTTATTAACATTGAAGACATGGGATGCCCTCCACTAGACCAAATATGTGATGAAGAAACTTTACCATGTTGTATTTTTCATATGAATTTCAATCCTAAACAATGTTCATTTTATAAAGTATTTAGTCTAAGAAAATGGTTTGTAAATAATATGTAAAAATAAACATTATATTTATTTTTTTATACCAGTGAGTTATTTCTTTATACTACCCTATCCTAACTATTTGCAATAATAATAAATATAATATCCATAGAGATACTTTACAAAAAAAAAAAAAAATAGTATCTACATGGTATTTTACAGAAAAAAAAATAGTATCTACATGGTATTTTACAGAATAAAAAAAAATAATGTCTACAGTGATATTTTACAGTATAAAAACAATTCATTATGGATGCAAAAAACTATCTGTTTTGCTCGGCTTCTGCAAGTTGCATTAAATCGGCTTCTGCTTCCTCTAGTGTTCTGGTTTCCCTATAAAATTTAATAATATTAAAAGTGTGATAAATTAAAATATTTAATTATTTTTTAACTCACTCTATGGAGTAGTGACCGTGAGCCAGAGTATGTATTTTATCTTCGAGTATAACCCTCTTGTCATCGAAACTATTATAAGTCACTTTGTAGGACTTGATGGTCTTCAATTGATGTTTGAATGAACGTATAGATACATTTTCTGTCATAGTTTCCAAGGTTGCATCTCCAAACAGACAACGGTAATGATCGTTAAAGTTCATGTGGTTTTTCACTACATGGCCACGGATTCCTTTTGCCCTGATCTTCTCTTTCCCATTGATCTTATATGTATAAGACTTTGCACGGAGAGCACAAAAATGTGTCATTACCTCTGAGTTGGTTTCATCGGAAAAGAGTCCTGGTATCTTCTTTCGTTCGGCAATGTAGCAAGGGTGATCTGGTGGCAAGTCTGATGTATCCATTCGATCAAGTAAATTGGAATTATTCTTAAGGTCTTTATAAAAATCTTCGGTCTGGACATAGTATACCAGTGAATCTGGAAAACAGTATAATTTAATATATGAAAATTAGTATAGTTTGAAAACATTTACCTGTATCGGTATACATGAGCTCAATTTTATCTCCATAATGGGCTTGCATAACGTTGTAGTGATAATCATACATGACGGTCTTAGAAATTTCCAACACTGCAAAACCTGTTGAAAAAATATATTAAAATTCAGCTACTATAAGAAGTATATTATATTTACCTATATAAATAGGCTTGCAAAAATCAATGATTTTATTTTCCAACGAAATGGCATTGATAGTTTCATCGTATGTAGTACAGTGTTTAAACGTACACTTATTTATAAGCTTTTGCAAACGTTTTTCACTACAAACAAGCTCCATTTTAATTCTCTTCCTAACGGATTCCATCGTCTTCCCAAAAACAGCATTGTTTAAAAGTTTAAAAAAGTCCTTTTCGAAGTCGTTCCTCGCCCTCTTTCTCATCTCAGTGTTTAATTCTATGTATTTTTTAAGCCAGTCTGACTGATTAAACTGTACAACTCTGTGAACCTGCAATAAAACAGAATATGTAATAAATAAAATAAATGAGATAAAATATGTTACTTTTTCCACTACTAGTCCGTTGGCTATGGCCTGCTGCAGGTTGCGATAATGGATTACATATTTTTTTTTTGAATGGAGTGTCGCCATAAGTTTCTTAACTTTTGAACCAGGTGGGATATCATTTTTTGGTAGGAATGGTAAGTCATTGTGTTTGTCATGAAGTTCTTTCGGATATGATATATCAACCTCATATATCCGTCCTATTGGCGATGTGTCGTTCAAATCATTCAACCCATCTAGTTTGGGTTCAACCCACTTAAAACCTCCGTATGGCATGTAATGTGACATTGCGAACCCGTACAAGTTGTTACCTGCAAGTTAAATAATATATTATATTAATGAAAATTAAATATTAAATTGATCTTACAATCCTGATAAACAAGCCATGATTTCGGTTGTGCTGGATCATAATCTGCTGTCTTTTCATTATTAGCCTTTGCATATCTCATGCTCGCCTGAGTCAAGCCACCACGAATTCCTATAATAAAATCAAGTATTATTTCACATAATATATTTCACATAATATAACTTTACCTTTTTCAAACATTAACAACATATCATAATCTGTCAACAATTCCAGCTTCATTGAAGTGTATTTCAACATACAGTCAAATGAGAATCCAGGTGCCGTATAGTAAAATGATGGGTCCAGATGGTATGTGCTTAAACAGAGGTCTCGGAAATTTTCAAACACATCAGCCAACAGTAGTACATCAATTTTTAAATAAAGATCGGAGTATTCCCCTAGTGTTTTACAGTTGAAATGATTCCAAACCGTCTTCGCATGATCATAATGATTATCTTTTATATGTTCTTCAGTCAACGTACTATAAAAATCTTCTTTCTGAGGCAAAACTGTTTCTCCCAACTTGTCCCAACTATCTGTATACTCATAAGGGTAGACTCCCTTACGGGTAACAAGTGGTAAATCTTGAGATGAAAAATATTTTTCTGTCTCTCTAAACTTTTCAAATCCGGGTGTAATTAAATTTTTTGAAAGTTTTGATAAGCTTGCGGACATAAATCGTAATGTGTCTATAAATCTTATTGTGAAAGTGTTGCTAATATATTTTGAAAACGTTATAAACTTTTCCTCACTGTTTGGTATCACCGTAATTGAATGTGCGTCATAACCAAGACGAGTGACAATAAAATGTGAATCATAATTCGTTAAATTATGAAATAATACCTGTACAAAGCTAGGTGTTTGGAGTTTAAGATTACACGTATTACATAGTGACTGTCTAAATTTCCCTGATAAATGGCAGTGATCTGCCACTTTATGATTTTCTAGGGAAAACTTGACCTTACATAAATTACAATTATTACATAATGCATGTGTTCTCCGTTGTTCGTCTGTGAAAATTATAGGAATGTTTGTTTTGAGTAACTCTTCAATTTTTTTGGCTATTTCCACAATACTATCCACAAAATGTCCGGCTACGTCCTTATTATTTTCATTTCCACGGTAAATGACAGGTGATGTTGGAATTTCAAATTTTTCGAGCAGTTCTACTGGTATGTCTTCATTTGCTTTAACCACAAGTCCATAGCTCATGGGCTCGTGTTGTTGAAAAGCTGTTGTTTTTTCTCCAATTTTCTCATCAGTTTTCTTGAGAATTGCTTCGAAATCTGCATAAATTACTATAGGATGACGTTGCGTTTTATTCCATGCAGTAAACTCGAGCATTGTACCAGGTTCAGGCATCTGAGCTAGTATAGGTTTATGTTCTCCACATATTAATTTATGTTGCTCTAGCCCTGCCTCACCGTTTAATTTATATTTGTATTGTTGTTTATCGAATGTTGTAAAGCATCGTTTGCAGAAAATTGATTGTCCGTTATGTCTAGTTTTTTGTGACCTGATGAGCCGTGAAAAATTAGAGATATAGCTATAATGACTGTTATCCTCGTCTGATGTAATAAGTAGATCAAAATGATCCGGTTTTTCTTCATCTGCTACTTTAAGAGGAAAAACTTTATATTCCGGAAATTTTGGCGGTTGAAATTTCTTGTCGATACCATAAACATTGACAGACACGTTTGGATTATTTTTTTCAAAAATTTTAACTTTATGTAGTGGTGTTGGGAATGTTAAACCAGAAAAATTATATTTTTTTTCGTGTTTTAAATAATTATCACCAACACGATATTTATTTTCTCCTGTAACATGTTTCGCTAGAATTGCCCACTTGAAGCATTGCATATCTAAGTTTTGAGGGTTAATCACAGCTTTTTTTTTTTCTATTGCGTCTGGCAGTTGTATATATGATGAACCGCCCATAGGTGTATATTTATATATACCCAGCATTAACCCGTCAATACATTGTAATGTGAAACCACTACCCTTGCTTGCATACTCGTCTTGCTCTTTCATTAATTTAGTAAATGCCTCTTCAACAATTTCCTGTACTCCAGTATCACAGAAAACCGCCTTAGCCGAAGTTTTAAAAGCACGGTTTTCCGACGAATATTCAACATTTGGTATATTATATGTCGCTTCAAGCTTTAAATTAAATTTGATCGGATTTTTACTTGCAATTGATTTTAGTAAATTAACTAGTTCGGATTTGATCGAATCGAGAAAGTATGTATAGTTTTGAATATTATTGGTGTTTTTTACGTAGTACCAGGTGATAGTATTGTTTGATGATGTAGATATTTTTGTAAACCCTGGAGACTTTACGAGATTCAGACGTATTTTTTTTGCCCTAACAGCGGATTTAGTGTTGGCGCTGGAAACACGTTTACCATTATCGAGTGTAGTGTATGAATCTTTAGAAAAAAAAAAAAAATTAACCTATGACGCGTTTATAAAAAGAAATAGCTAACCTTGAAAATCATGAAGTCCAAGATTCTCAACGGTGTCCAAAACTTCCAAGCATAAATCATCATTCACATTACTCCAAAATTCATCCTTCGTGTTATCTCGCATGGGTGATAAGCGATCATTTTGCCCGAGAAGATCGGCGGTGTCGAGAACCTCCCAGCATTCATTCGCGTTACTCGTCAATACATCCATCATGTTATCTCGCATGGGTGTTAAGCGAACATTTTGTTTATCTCGTGTAGTTGATACACGATCTTTACGAGCGGGCGATGTACCAGGTTGTAAGTCTGGTACAAAAACGTGTGGCGCGATCTGTACTATACCTGATGACAAAATTAAAATAAATATTTAAAGTGAATATAGAAAATAGGTAGGTACATACCATGAACATTTTTCAAATGTTTATTGAGGTTGGTCTTGTAACTGAACGTAATGCCACACCTAATACACGGTATACGAATACCCTCGTGCGTTTTTTCGTGTCTTGTCAGATTACGTCTCGCTGTAAATTCCGAAGCACATTTGCTGCATTTGAACAATTTCGAATGTGTTTTTCGGTGAGCGATCAGATTTGACTCGTATACGAATCCCAAAGAACATTGCTCGCATTTAAACATTTTAAAATAAACGGATAAGAAAAAATTAATACGTTATATAATAATTACGTACGTAGTATTAGCGTAGAGCGAACGAGATGTAGGTAATAGAGCACTATAACACCAACTGAGGACAGTAATGAATAGCGACTATTCATTCATTCAAAAATCCCTACCGCCGCCGCCGCCACCACTGATACCCGTCACGTGACAAAATACAGGGTCGTCGGATTGTTCTATATATCGGGTGTACTAATATCCGTATGGTATAGTGTTCAAACCATTACTAACCTACTGAATATGAGACAAGCACACGCGCGGAGTAGAGTAGACACTTGGAACGATATAGAGTGACTGAATTTATGTATGTATGTATGTATGTATGTATGTATGTATGTATGTATGTATGTATGTATGTATGTATGTATGTATGTATGTATGTATGTGTATAAGAGTTCATATGTAATTGAATGAATAAAGGACTGGGTGGCTGTGAGTGTGTGTGTGTGTGTGTGTGTGTGTGTGTATGCATGCTTGTATGTATGATAAGGTATATAATATATATGTTGAGCGTGTGTTCAGAATGAAAACTGATGAGTACCGTATGGTATCGTGTGTTTCATATTATAGTTTGTAAGTGTTTGGTCATATCATATTTATATGTATAAATATACCTATGTATCGTATATATTATGAAAATTATATAATATGTTCAGGAGTTTGTGATAGTGATGTTTATATAATTGTTTGGATATAATTTATGTTAGTATGTACCTATATATGTAAACTATATTATATTATAATATATTTGGGATACATTCCGAACATATAGTTCTTAAAGTTCATATAGTTCTCGATCATATAGTTCTTTATTTTACACAATATATTACAACAATCTGCTCTACTTATATATCTTAAGGAAATTGTAAATAATTTGTAAAATAAAAATACTTTTTTTAAATATCACGTTGTTTTTTTTATTATATATATATAAGTAATAAAATATCATATTACAATAAAATATTACATTAATGGTTCGCGTTTTTAAATAATTTACAGCAATATAAAAATTACATAATAAAATATTATATTATTGGTTCGCGTTTTTAAATACAAATTTTTGACAGCAATATAAAAATTACATATTACAATAAAATATTACATTCTTAACGAAAACTTAATCTCCGGGCTGCTTTTGCGGTTTCACGTGCTACGAATGCCCTCGTCCTCGGTCTGGCTACTTCAGACTAAAAAAATTTGTTTTCTCTAGTATAAAATAATATGTAAAAATAAAATCGTATTACCTCAATTTCGACCGAAGAAGCTAACCATCCCCTTGTCAATTGTTTGACTGCTTTAATTTTCAAATCTGCTACGAAACAACGACCAGTTAACTTAAGTTGTTTTTTCAATTCTTGGACATCGATACGGGATAAATAATATTCAACATTGCTTATTTTTGTATCTTTGGGTAACGGCATTTCCTTTCCAAGATACCTTGAAATATCACAGGACTGACGTAATGCACTAGGCCGTGTATATATATTTTTCATCTGAATAACTTCTTCCACGGCATCACTTAATTGTAAGATCCTTGAAACATTTGCTTTAGTTAGTTGTACATGTTGATCCTGTTGCAAACACTTTATCGAGAGAACGTGGTCACCGTTGTATTTAACAATTCCGGCCAATATAAGCTCCTTCAGCATTAAATGAGATGGTTGTGAAAAATTTATGTAGTTAAAAGCTATACGAATTAGTAATTTATAGACTTCAACACTCATTTTAACACACTGCGAGTTATTTGAGATGCATATAACGCAATTTAACAAAAAATCAGGATCTAATCCTATATTTATAAAAATATTGCTATCAATAAAGAATGTAGTACAATCGATCAGATTAGCTGGCGGCGATGGTGGTGTATATTTGTAAGTTTTCTTGTATATATTTTCCATATTTTCAATTGGACCAGCCATATTTATTTTACGCACTGAGAAATAAATATGATTTTAACACTGAATATGAGACAAGCACACGCGAAACACTTGGAACGATTATATAGAGTGACTGAATTTATGTTGTGTAGTTGTGTTCATAAACGAGCAAATTAAATATTAATTGGTGGGGGAGACATCGAAAAGTCCCTACAGGTTAATCGGGAGGGGGTAAATGGTATAGTGGTGGGGGAAATTATACATCGCGCATAGACGTCGGTTAAATGATATAGAATATACCTTCTCAAACAGATGCGAGTAGGCGGCCCAGTGGTACGGTTGTCGCTTATCATGCAAGTTAACCGGGTTCGAATCACGGCGGATAAATTTTTAAATTATTTTCCACGCGCGGTGGTCATAGGTGGTGGGGTGGCGGGGGTACATCGTTAACGTATGTGATATATGGTGGGTTCATCAACCGTCAATGTATAGGGATGAGCAGCAGTCGGTGTATTGGGATGAGCAGTCGGTGTATTGGGATGAGCAGACAGGTATAGTGGGATGAGCAGACGGGTATAGTGGGATGAGCAGACGGGTATAGTGGGATGAGCAGACGGGTATAGTGGGATGAGCAGACGGTGTAGTGGGATGAGCAGACGGGTATAGGAAATTGCCAGCAGGTTGAGGTTCCAGAACTCTCTTTTTTAACCTACTATAGGAAATTACCACACCACGTCTACCTCGTGAAATTAACTAAACATTACAATTTTAAAAAACAGATTTTTTGACCATAACTTACAAATTAAGTTTGAGCGTTTTTAATTGAAAGTACCATCAATTTAAGCATGCAAAACAAGCATTTTGAAGAAATAAATATGCAGTTGAATACAGTAATAAATAATATCAAATATAAAAAGCGGGTAAGTGGATGTCGCTTTGCTGTACAGTAGGTTTTTATTATTTATTATAGCCTTTAAGTTGAATAAATATTATAATATTAAAAATTGTTATTTGTTGCTACAGCTACGGTGATAAACATATGGTTAGAAATTAAAATCCCATTTTAAGCGGTTTTCCATAATTTGTCAGTAGATTTTCCCGTGGCATTAAATAACTATTGAGAAAATCGAATAATGACCTCCCTAAAGTACCTACCATATTGATCCAATTTGTAAAAAGATAAGGTACTATATTATGTGGAAATCGAAAAAAAATAAAAATAAACACTATTGTAAAACCACTAGCTTCCTCAGAATCTAAAATTAATATTTTAATTATTTAAAGTTAAGATTAGCGGAGTGGAATGGCACAGTGGAAGTACCTACCCTGTAAAATGTTAGTACACACTCCACTGTATGCCCTGCTCATATCAGCTTTAAATACTAAAAGGTAGGTTGCTAATTAACTTAGGTAACTACTCTACTCGTCCGAATTTTTATTTTTATAAATAGAAATAATTAATATATTTCTTATAATTATTTTTTAATCAGGTTGACAAAATAAGACAATTGCAGTTTCTTCTTATACCTACAGCTATAGGTATCTTATATTATTTTTTTACTTACCGATCAGAAATATTTGACCTTTCTGCTCGAGTTTTGGGGAAACTTATCCATCGACCGGCATACATCGTTAAAAAACTTTGAGTGACCCGTTGTATACAACGACTTACACTGGGCTGACTTATGGGAATTCAACAGTCGTGCCCAATACCTCGTTGATAAGAGCCGGAAGCCAAAAACTGAATTGTAGTTAGAACCTTTATTATAAAATACCTAACTAATATTTATTATATTTTACTATTTTGTCATTTACCTTTAAGAAGACATCACACAAATACGTATTTTCCAATGTTAAAAATGTGCCTATGTAAAGTATCAGAACACTCACTTAATTTTGGTTTAAGATTCAAAAATCACATTATAAAACTGAAAAAGTCAACCTTTTAAAGTTAACACTTAACCTTGTAGGGATTTTGCGTAATATTTCGTAAATAAGTTATAGTGACTGTAAATTATTTAAATTATTTAATTTTGATGTAGGTAGGATATTACCTATATATAAATATAATGAATATCCTAGTAGGTTGGTAATTAAAACCGCTAATAAAGTTCACTCAAAAATGTTGTTTAATCGATGTCTTCTTAAAAGGATGACTCGACCTCTTGGTTGTATTACTATACAATTGTTTTTGGTCAAAATGTATTTACGTTTAAAAAATAGTAATATGTTATATATACTTACTTGTATTTCTACACTTAAACTATTTTTTCGAGTTTTAGTTAAGACAGGCCGCAAATTTTCTATAATATCAAAAATCACATTCTTAGGTAAGCGATATAATTTTTTGAAATTAAAATCGCTCAAATCAAATGGATTATAACTGTCACGCAAAATTCTTTTGTGCAAAGTAAATCGTTGATGAGCCATTTGATTTACATATTCCTCAGCAATTAAAATGTGACCTAATAATGCCATAACCAATTTAAACGCAAAACGGAAAAAAATTAATAAACTAAAGCTTAACAAACGAAGAAAAGTGTTAACTGTATCAAATATGCAATGACAATCAAAACGAGAAAATAATTAATAAATAAACATATGATTTACAATTTTAGTCGACTAAATCACAATTGGCGCCCTCCAATAGGGGCCAAATGATTAGTGACTTTTAGTCACCACTTTCAGTCGGGCTAAAATATCATTTTTAGTCATAGATTCATAGAGAATCGCTAATTGTTCGTCATGACTAAATGTTTGACTGAATGATGAGTTTTAGTCACGGTAGTGACTAAATCGTATGACTAAAACTTTAGAGAATCGCCCTACTGGAGCAGCTGGCGGGTCGACATCCTTGCGACCTGGGCGGCGGTACGCGGCTCGTCCTGACCTCCGGACACCAACCCCAGCTGCTGGATCAGTGTGGCCACCTGCTGCCACTTCTCCTGCTGCTGTCGGTCGGCCATATTGTCTGTAAATGATGGTTAGTACAGACAAATGTTTATTTATTTTGGCCTGTGGGCGCGCGTTTTAGACACGACACATGTATTTTCCGCGGCGGTTGTTGGTCGGTTAGAAAGACTCCTTTACCGACCTGCTTCGCTAGCCTTACCGGTCCCCACCACTTTGGTGCGAACCCGGCATGAAAATCTTTATGTGCCTTAGATAGGTGGTGTGCTTTGTAGTAGACTACGTCGCCCTTGCCGAACTTCACCGGTGTGCCGGTGTTCGTGCTAGGCTTTACCACTACCTTTTTGCCTATAATACGTTTTTCCCGCTCTACCCTCTCTTCCTGTGATTTTTCGATATTTACCGGTGCAATTTTAGATAGCGCCCAATCTCCGGGTCTCTTGCATTCCCTGCCTAGGACAAGGACCGCGGGTGGGTAGCATGTCTGTTCGTTGCACCTGTTCCGTATCGAAAAAAGAATTGAGGGTAGTTTTGTGTCCCAAGATTTATGTTTGCCGTCGACTAGTTGTGCGCGCAAACCTTTTTTTAAATCTTGATTACGGCGTTCGACTGGGTTGGCCCTCGGGTGGTAGACTGGGGTCGTCCAACCCTGTGCCCCCCAGCGTTCTAGTGCGTTTATCATTTCGTTTGACACAAACTGTGGGCCGTTATCACTGAGACACACGCGGGGGTAACCGAAACGCGAAAAGAACTCTCGCTCTAACGTTTCGATTATTGTTTTTGAGGTTGCTGTTCCTAAGGGGTAAGCCTCGGTCCACCTACTAAAACAGTCGGTTGCTACCAGTATGTACGATTTTCCCTTACCGGAACGTGGGTATGGGCCCATTAAATCGACACTGATGACTTCCCATGGTTGCCGGGGGGTTCTTGGTTGCATTGGGTCGGTGGGACGTGAGTTTAGTGGTTTCGTGCACGCACATACGTGGCACGCACCTACATATGACCTGACGTCATTTTTTTGACCTTTCCAATAGTACCGTTGTCGAACCGCCCGGTACGTCTCTTTCCAACCCGGGTGGTTGGATAAGACGTGATCGTGACACCTCCAAATTACATGTTGTATTTTTGTTTTCGGTATCACGGCGGGTGTGTGGGGGCCTACGTTTATGCGTAAGAGACCGTCGGAGAAAACATATGTGTTTGTTCCCGATTTTGTGCTCCTAGTGTTTCGCGTTGGTCCGTCCCACTTATGACCGGCGACTATGTCGCGGATCGCGGCGTCTTCGGACTGCCACTTTCCGAGCGTCGACGCGGTGAGTGGTGTGTCGTCACTGTCGTGGTTATCGAACATGGAGAATATGCGATCCGACTCGGGGTCAACATTGGTTGTCGGCGTTACAGGTGCCCCTACCAATTTTTCCTCGAGTCGATCTTCGTCTACAGGTGTGCCCGGTGCCGGGTCGCGGGATAACAAATCGGGTGCTTCGTTTTGTATTCCCGGGACGTGTACCGTACTAAAATCTAAATTAGCTAGTTGTAGTGACCAACGTGTTAATTTTGAATTTTTGTCTTTAGCCCTGTGTAACCATGTCAGTGCCAAGTTGTCTGTTAGGAGTTCGAAACGTCGGGTTTCTAGGTATGGCCGAAATTTGTCCGTTGCCCAAATTACTGCTAGGCACTCGCGTTCTACCGCGGCGTACCTCGTCTGTGTCTCGCTAAACTTTTTGCTTGCGTAGGATATGATGCGTCTTTCCTCCGGTCTGTCACCCCGTTGGAAGAGTACCGCGCCAGCTCCTATTTCGCTTGCATCGGTTTGGAGACAAAACGTTTTGCTGTAATCGGGTGGGGACAATTTCGGCGATGTGACTAGCGCGTTTTTTATTGATTCGAACGCGCGTTGTTCTACATCTGTCCATTTCCACCGAACCCCCTGTTTTAATAAATTAGTGAGGGGTGCTATGGTATCCGCGTAATTATCTACGAACTGGTTGTACCAATTGCACACGCCCAGAAATTTACGTACGTCCCTAACTTTTTTGGGAACCGGAAAATTATCGATGCATACCAATTTTTCCGGTTGTTTTTGTATGCCCTCCGAGTCTACTATGTGCCCTAAAAATGAAATTTCGCGAAGACCGATTTTACATTTTTTTGTGTTGCACGTTAATCCGAATCTCTTGAGGCGCTCGAGAACTTTTTCTAGGTGGGCCTGGTGTTCGTACTCGTCCCTTGAGAATACTACAATATCATCTAGGTAAACTTGTACGAAATCATCCTGGTACCCCCTCATGACCTCGTTCATGAGTCTCACGAAAGTCATTGGACTATTTTTTAGACCGAAGGGGAGGACTCTGAACTGAAATAGACCTCTACGTGTCCGGAAAGCCGTGTATTTTCGCGCATTTTCGTGTAGTGGAACTTGCCAGTACCCCGACCTAAGGTCAAAAATGCTGAAAATTTTCGCGCCCCTCATTTGCCTAATCATTTTGTTGAGATCTGGCATAGGGTACGCGTCGGATTCCGTTACGTCGTTAAGCCGCCTGTAGTCGACACAGAGACGGAAAGTTCCGTCTTTTTTCTTTGCCAATACTACCGGTGCGGCCCACGGTGAGGTGCTAGGTTCTACGAGCCCCTGGAGTTCCATATCGCGCACCATATCATCGATAGCGGTTTGTTTTTGCTGTGGATACGGGTATGGTTTGAGCGCGATTGGGGACGGGTCTTTTAGCAAAATTTCGTGTTCAATTAGTTTGGTACGTCCTACTTTTTCGCTGAATACTACCGCGTATTTGTTTAAAATCTTGGTTAGTTTCGCGCGAGTTTCGGGGTCGTTTCCAAATTGTAATTGTGACAAGTCGGGACGAGTGGCGGGTGGTTGTGGTTTCCCTTTCCAGCATGTCGACGTACGAATTTGCCTACCCATGTGAATTGTGCATGCGGCGTAATCCCAAGAGACTTCATTGGTTACAAGAAAGTCGTGTCCTAGTAACGCGTCGCAATACAAATTGTCTAGGATGGTAGCTTCGAATTTTATATCGAGTGTACCTATCCTAGCTTCGAATGTGGAGGTGCCACTGGTTGTTGCAGTGTGACCGTCCGCCATCCGGACTGTGTTTGTTGGTCCGTGGGGAGGTGTTTTGCCGTATTTACGGGCTACTGTCGGGTTTATGTACGATTTTTGTGCCTGCGAATCTAATAGAGCTGTTACGAAGCCTGACGGAAATTCGAGCTCGACCGCGGGGGTCGGAATTTTGTCTGGGCGTGTTCGCGTATCATTATTAGTCGTAGTGCAATCGGTCGAGCTGGACAATTGGTTCTTAACCGCGACGGGAACTGTCTGGTCGTCGGTGTCAACCGCCATGACCATACTGTCAACGTCGGTTGCCTCGTTGCTCGCCTCTTGCTTTACGTGCGCAGACTGACCTAATGCGGGGGTAAGCGTGGTGTGTGTGCTTGTATCCCCGTCACCTGTGCAGGTGAACACCCATGTCTCTGTTGCCTTTGTCCCTACACCTGTGGCTGCCCCATGAGCCGGTTGTTGTTGAACACACGTGTCACCGGTGAGGTGAGTGTGTTCTGTGGTGGGGTGGTGTAGGTTGGGGGTCTGTGAACGGGTGCCGATTGGTGATGAGACGGAAAAAATTTTCGTAGTTGGTTTTTCTGTGTGTTGAATTACCGAACTACGCGCTTTTCGATTACGTGTTTTTTTTCCGTGTGTACTACCGATAGTGGTTGGTGATGGGTGGGGGGGTGGTGTTGAGTCGATGGGGGGGACTAGTCCCCGTCGACTCCCCCGCCGTTTCCCGACGTGGTCGGTTTGTGTGGGCACTTACTGTTCCAGTGGAGTTCCCCACAATACCTGCACGGCCCCGGTGGGTGATCATCTGTTGTTTTTTTAAAAAATTTTTTTTTGACCGGGGCGGCTGTTTGTGGGGTATCCGCCCGGTTTTTGGGTTTTGGGGCCCATTGTTGGGGGGTCGGTTTGGTGCTGTCCGTTACCGGGTCCAAAACGCCTGCGATGCGTCGTAGCTCGTTGAACGTCAATGGCCGTTGTAGACGGATGTGTGTTCGGAAAGTGTCGCGCGTTAATCCTGCTATAATACCTACCAATTCCGACTCGGATAGGCCGGTATTTACGCGGCGCGCTTGCTGGTTTTTAACTAGCACAAATTCCGTTAGAGATTGTCTAGACGTTTGTCGTGTTGACACGATGTCGGCGCGCAGTTGGGATTGGATTTCCGAATTGTTGTAATTTTCTAAAAACTCAACCCTAAATTCTTCCCAGGATAGGTCGAGTATTTTTATGGATGCGTACCATACACTCGCCGTTCCTTTTAACTGCGGCTCGACCGCCCTGCACCAACCCGAGGGGTGTATACGAGCTTGCACCAAAATCGACTCGGTATTATTAATGTACCGTACGGGGTCCTCGGCCCTTGTTCCTGTGAACTCGGGTAACGAAGCTCTTGCTGTGCGCAAGTCGTCGTACGGTATTAGTACCGAGCGTTCATGCGAGCGTGCTTCGTACGGCGCGTATTGTGACGCGCGTGTGGTGTGACCCGTATAGTCATTAGTTTCGCGCGCGAAGAACGGTCGGTTGTTCGCGTCGGCAATGTGGCTGGCGCTGTGTTGAGCGCCGCCGTCATTGAGCTCATATGACCTACCCGACTGGTGACTATCGTGTGTACGATTTGGTATCTGTACGGGTGACGGGTGGTTATCTAACCGCGGGGTTGCTACACTGTTTGGCGGTTGGGTGGTTGCCTGGCGCGATTCTGTGAAGAACCGCGTCATGCTCGCTTCCAACGCGCCTAAACGTGCCTCGAACGATGTTGAGTCGTTCGTTTGTGGCAACATTGATTTTAACTGATGTAGTTGTTTCGCCGCGGTTTCGAAAATGTTGGTTGTTAAAGGTTGTGCGGACTGGCCCTGCTGCATGGTCTACTGGAAGCCGCCGATTTCTGGCCGGTTGTCTGTGGGTTTTTGACTTGCTGTTGGGCTTGTCAAAATTCCCCCAGGCGGTTGTCCGAAAATCTGGCTGGCGTTCGTGTTTTCCAGCGTTGATGTCATGTGTTGTCGTTGTTCAGTACTGCCCTGGAATCCTACGGTTCCAGGCTGCACTGTTACGAACTTCACATTCTCGGGGACTAGTCCGCTTGCTCTAAGGTGCTCCTCTAGCCGGACGTACACATCCGACTTCGTCCCGGATGCGCTGAGGCCGCGGGCCGTGCACTCGCTACGTAGCTCCGCCGACGACAACTGCTGTAACGTTTTTTCCGACATTGTGTAAAATTGTTTACCGATGTGGTCGTTACGCTGTTGTATGGTCCAGGGGCGTCTTCAGGTCAATTCCATGGGGGGGGCGAAAAAATTATACTCTTAAACACCACTTTGATAAACAAAAGACTTAAACCCATATGTTAGGTGTAATATCGTACAAACAGATAAATGTATTCTTTTACTTTAGGTACCTAGGTACATATTATACAATTATAAAATAGGTAAATAATAATAATTCATATATGAGTAAATTATATAACAAACTCCAAAGCTCGTTTATTGGAAGCAGCAAAACGATCAATAATGTTGTCTATATTGATCGGTTCATTCCTATGAATGTTTAAAAGCGCTAATCCAGTCAGTCTCTCCTCATTCATTCGGCTTCTTAACCAACTTTTTAATCTAATAAACAATACACCAAAGCAATAATAAGCAAAAGCAGAAGCAGAAGTAATAGGCAAAAAATAATATTTAAGTTTGTAAATTAAATGCATTCATTAGTGATGATTGATTTACTGCAATCAATATTAAAGAATAGTAATGAAAGAGAAGTTAAGCTATTAGTATTTTTAAGCATAAGTAGAAATATATGTGAATATATTAAATACTTAATAAAAATAAAAATTGTGTGTTTAAAAAAAGTATATATAATTTAGTATAACTGACAAGTGTAATTGATACCTGCGAAGAGTTGAGAAGCTGCGTTCTGCAGTTGCTACACTAACTGGAAGAGTGCATAATATAAAAAGAATTTTTCTAATACAAGGGAAAACAATATCAGGACATTCTTCGATAGCATTGAATACATTGTTTGGAATTTGTAACCCTAAAATAAAAGCAATCTAATTAAATGTACTTTACATTTTCAATTTTGATTCTAAAAATATATCATTATACCTTTGCAAATTATTTGTTCCCACTTTGTTTTCCATAATTCCATCTCACCCTTGAGAGAATATGTATTGAAACTTATAAACGAGTAATGTTTCAGTAATGTTTCAACCAAAGTATTTTCAAGATCCTGAGAGATCTTTATGACATTAATTGGAACCAGTTGCATAAGTATGAAAATAGTTTTATTTTTTTCATTCAAGAACCGTGCTTTTAAATCTTCTATGACATTTTCAAGAATAGGAATAAACAGTACACGTCTATAATATTCTTCAGGACAAGTTGCAGGTGTGTTGGATCTTTGTGTTTGACGTATAGTGATTCTGGGTAATTTAATATCAATATCAAGATCAGTCATGACAGTCTTACTTTCTTCAAAAATATTATGAAATATATTTTCACAATTTGTACGTTTGTTCTCTATTATTGTTATGATGTCATTTATACAATTAAATGCATCAGCTATGTCAAATTCTACCTTTTGTAACAGTTTACTTGCTGCTGAAGTAATGGATAAAACATTAGAAAGTGTAAAAAGTGTAATAACAAACTCACAATTGCAAATACTATTGAGTAAACATTTGGCTTTAGAAGATGATATCTGTTCGTCCCATTCAGATATGCTTTCAAGACACATAATAATATTTTTTAAGTTTGATTGAAATTCAAAAATAGAATTGTGTCGTTCCACCCATCTAGTTTCACACAATGATGTTAATGATCTTTTACAGCCTTTTAATGTATTTTTTAACAAAAAATTTCTTTTTGACGATTGATTAAAAAACGACAAAACTTGTTGGATAGTACCCATAATATTTCTAACAAATTGCACGTTGGATGATTTGGATATGGATAAATTTAACGCATGATTGGAACATGGGCTATGGACAGCATTTTTACAACTTTTTTGAATTTGCTGTACTGCACCTCGCATTATAGAAATCATCACCGAACAACCATCAGTTCCAATACCAATGCAATTTTCTAAGTCCAACGTCATTTCTTTTAATTTATCAACAACAATATTACCTAATAATTCCCCTGATAATTTTGGCTCTATTATATTATGCCCAGGATCATCTTCAATATTTTCTAAACCAACATTTACATTTTTTTTTTCCATAAACATGATTATGGCAATCTATAAAGGAAATAAACCTTTCATAAACTTTATTTTCTGAGTTAACATTTCTTAAAATCAAACTCATTTGAGAAGTATGAGATATGTCAGTGGTTTCATCAAATATTATGCTATAATATTTGCTTACTTTTACATTCTCCAAAATATTAAATATAATTTCATCTTTGCAGCAACTAATAATGTTTTCTTGTGTGGTGTGAGATATATAAGTAGCTTTAGAAGTGGTGGTTTGTAGATGGTTTTCCAAAATCTTATCACCAGCAGAAATTCTAAATCTAAGGAGTTCTCGAAAATTACCTTAATTTACTACTGATGCATCATCATGATTTTTAAGGGATAGCAAGTCACCTTGATCACGATGTCCCCTAAGCGAAATATTTTGACGACCACAGAGTACAACTGTTTCAATGATGGGTTTTAATCTCAAACGATTTTCGGTTACTTGTTTCATTCTACCAGTATTTACTAAATTTATAATTTTATTTTCTGGATTTTTAAAACGAATTAAAAAGTCATTGCTTGTGGAGACTGCATTTAAATGGTATAAATGTTGGTTGTGTTTAGAGAGATCACCATCCTTACCTAGTATTTTAGCATATTTTGTTAATGGTACAGTAACAAGAGTTTTTAACGCTATATTTTTGTCTTTACCACCTTTAACAGCAAATAAAATACAATATTTACAAAAAACGCCACCGGCTTTTTTTGAATAAACAAGCCAATTGAACTTTTCAAAATGAGTTTTGTTGAGGAATCTTTTTTCATTCTTACCTTTTTTATTGTGTACACTATGTGGGTAAATAAAATCATTTCCAGGAATATTAGATAATTCCAGAAGTCTAACTTTATTGTAATCACTTAAACCTGTTCCATCTAAATAATCACCGAAATCTGTACTTAAATCCATATTTTCATTTGAAGTTGATGATACATTTTCAGCTGGTAAACTTAGTGAATTATCTTCGACTTCACTTGGAACCACTTCATTGAGATGTGTAATACTGTCATTATTTTTTTTTTGCTTATTTAACCACGATACTAGACAGGATCCACTCCTTTTATTATTCATTTTTATATATCTAAATCTTAAGTTTCAATACTTCAAAACTACAAAAGTTCAAAACACTTCGAAACAAATTAAACAGTAACGCACAATATAAATATTAAATAATATTATCACTAGGAAGTAGATAATTCAAATTTTAAATATCACATTAACGTAATATGATAACATAATTTAATCTTTCTATCACAGTTTCAGATGTAAATCAACGGTCTGCATAATCAGTGTAGCCAACAAAAATGTAAAAACAAATTGAAATATAAAAAAAATTATTAAACAATTTTTACTTAAAAATTATGGATATTATATGAAACAAAAACAGACAATTACACGTCTTACGGGGGGGGGGCGTTCGCCCCCTCGCCCCCCCCCCCTCAGGGACGCGCCTGGTATGGTCAGTGGATTGTGCTTGTTGCGCGGTGCGCACGGTTTTGAGGAGGCTTTTTGTTTTTTTCGATAAATTTCGCGCGCTAGCTACGATAATTTATATATTTATTATTTATGATTGTGTAACAGATCAGCTGACGACAGTGCCGCCGTTGCGTACCAAAAATAGTGGTACTGGGTCAACGACCTCGGTGGTGGCAGCTGTCGGCTGCGGCGGCTGAACCGGTTTTTGGCCTGCGCGCTCTGTTTTTATCGGCGATAATGTCGCGGTGCGAAAGGTAGGCGTTGCGGAAGGGTGGTGGTTGTTATATAACTACTTCCCAATCCGTATCACGGTTATGCACGGCTGCGCGGATTTCCCTGTTACGTACTAAAAATAATTGTTACGTAATGTTCTCTATGGGGTCCTAGCTAACCGGCAAACACACTCCTGGTCGAATAACTTATTACTAATTAAATATAAGCAGTTAATCCGAGGTATGTGTCAGCGTGAAAACTCTTACCTTGTCGCTGACTTGAGGAGATTCCTCTGCGGGGAGCCAATTTGACACGGCTACGGCGATGTTGATCGACGCAGTCAGCCGGTCGTCGGGTGTGGAGTGGAAGTAGGGTGACACAAACGACACTCGCACTTGAAATTAAGGTACACGTATTTTGGTGTGATATGGCCTGTGGCCGGTTTATTAAAACAATATTCAAAGTTTTGAAATCAATGTTAGATTAAGTAATCTGGTAGTCAAAGTCAACGGATGTCACATATAACGGTGAAACGGTCGCCGGCGTGGTTTTCGGATGACGAGCGGTATGTATCCGGTGCGGTGGTACGTAGCCGAGATGGAGCCGTTTCGACGGTTGACGTAAGAGAGAGACGCCGCCGGCGGCCAGTACTCGTTTTGCGCGACTTGCCTTCCCGTCCCACCTTGTGCCTTTTAGGCGCGGTGGGAGAGTTGGTGCTGCCGCGCTGTAGTCCGTGGTGGTGGTTGACAAAAGTGTAGACGGGTCGCTGCGGTACCTGTACTTTGTACTGGTGGCCGCTGCGTACCGCGTCAGTCCGTTCCACCCATATATTTGTTGTACTCTCCAATCATATGTGGTCTAGGAACTGATATTTTCTTTTTTTCTTTTTGAGAATATCTTTGCACGTAGCTTATAGGTTTCACACCAATACTGAAGAAGAAGAAGAAGAAGCTGCAGTTACAACCGAATTGTCCATCCACCGTGCATAAATTATACCGTCATTTTTTTCAATACTTGCACATTCACCTCTTTGTTAATAACTTTTTTCCTATTAGAGGGAAATCTTTACCAAGTCGATTTTCTCTAATAGTCCCAGTTCCAGAATAACCACGATCTCTCAAAAAACTTAATAGATTAGAACTGGTAAATAAGTTATCACAAAATACACGGAAAGGTAATTTTCTTTTTTCTGGAGGTAAGTTTTCTAAAAATATATTAGGGGGCCGTACATTTTAAAAAAAAATTTTCATAATTCGGTTTCCCATTTGGTAATTTTCCCTGATAAATATCAAAATTTATGAGATAGCCGTCAGCCGAATTGAGACACCACATTTTATAACCAAAGTGAATTGGCTTACCTCGAATAAATTGTTTACAGCTGTGTCGACCGAAATATTTGATCATCGACTCATCATAATTTATATTTTGAACGGGTATAAAATTTTCAATACAACGAGATTTAATTTTTTCCATAATATTTCTCAATTTCCAGGCTTTATCGTTTTCATTCAGATTATTATTACCTGTACAGTGTATAAATTTCATAATTTTAAAAAAACGATCTCTACGCATCGAATTAGAAACTAAAACATTCTGTACGTCCTGATCTTGCTCCCAATAATGTCGTTTTGATGGTACTTGATTATATCCGCTCAATAGTAGTATGCCAATAAAACATCTAATCTCATCACAAGTAATATTTTGATCAATACAATTTTTAAATAAATTGTAATTTCTAGTTTCGTCAACTAATAAATTAATAATTTCGTCTATAAAAAACAATTCAAATAATTCTACGGGCGTCATATTGGATAAATGGTTGTAGCTTGGAGTTGGAAAACTTTGTACTCTATCATCAAAATCGCCAGTAATCCATTCCGGAATTGGTTTTTGTCTGTTTCTTACCCATTTTTCGTTCTGTATGATAAACTTATCAATATCTGTTGATACAGAGGGACTTTTGTCAATTACTTTAGTTGGTGGTGGAGGATCGCGCAATGTATTAAAATCCCCGATTCTGTCATTATTTTCTAGCCGTATTTCAGCAGGTGCTAATAATTGTCGACCAGTCAAATTATCCATTGCTCCGGCTCCATCTTCGTCACCTGAATCTTCGTCAGTTAAAATATTTACTTCAGGGGGTTCAATGTATATTTCTTCAACCCGTGCCTGATACTCGTCATCAGCTTCAAATAAAACATCCAGAGCTTCTTGAAGAGTAAACCCATTACTATAAAAATTAAAATTATAATAATAAATTATAGAATAATTGTTACCGTAATTAAAGAAAAATAAAATGTGTACTTTGAATGAGTAAAAAAGTAAAAAAGTAAATGAGATGAATGATGATAATGATTTAACATGGAAATTAGTTCTATTCATTTTTTAGCAAATATTCTTCATCCACAGTACAGAGGCTTACAATTAATTGATGAACAGCATAATGCTAACCTAGTAACCTATGTCATCCTACTGATGAGAATGAAATTATATAATTTCAAACACAGTGTTTACCATTTAAATAGTATTTATTCAGTGATAATAAGTAATATATCTGCATTGACATGTTGTACATCATTAAGAATATCTATTATCCTGTTCTATAATTTTAACTGATGATTGATTGGTTATGGCTATTATTGACTCATTAATATTAATATATAATTATATTTATAGTATAGTTTTACACAAAACTAAAATATATACTTGTTTTAAACTTTGTTATTTCTTTTTAGTGTTAGTACGTAGAGTAAACATTTTTAAATTTTGTTGTTTTAAACTGCCAGAAGTAAAAAAAGAATTACCTATTGAAAAAATTTGTTTATGGTTTAAACTTGAAATAAAATGTATGTTCCTTCATTAAACACTATAGTCAACACATTAGTCAAATAATATAACACATTAGTCAAATCAGGCATTTTATTAAATTGAGCAGTATTTAAGAAATAAATACAATATTCCTGGAATAGCAATCCAAATATTTATTGATTTGTGTACAACTTGTAACGTAAAAAAATCAAAACTTTGTAAAGGTGTCGTTGTAAAACTAATATTATCCGCAGATTTTAATTCAAGAGGGCAAATTGACCTTATTGATTTCCAATCAACACCCGATGGAAATTTTAAATGGGTTATGATAGTTATCAGGATCACCCAACCAAATATTTATACCTTCGACCACTTACTTCAAAACGAGCTACCGACTTTGCACACGAACTTTTAAAATTTTTTTTGGAACAAGGAGCACCTCAAATAGTTAAAGTCTGATAATGGGCTAGAATTTATAGCGGAAATAATTGAAGAATTAGCAGAATTGTGGCCTGAATGTAAAATAGTACATTTGCGGCCACGGCACCCTCAGAGTCAGGGATCTGTAGAAAGATTAAATCAAGATGCTGAAAACATGTTACGAGCTTGGGTCATAGACAATAAACGTACCAAGTGGTCAATCGGAGTTTATTTTTTACAATAGCAAAAAAACATTTTACATCATCGAATTTTAGGTCGTTCGCCATTCGAGCCTTGTTTGGCACTGAACCGAAAGTAGGTTTTAGTTCTACAAACTTACCTTCCGAAATTATTCAAAAACTATCAAATGCAGAAGACTTTGAAAATATTTTACAAGACAATTCAGAACATAATGTTGACAATATACCTTCAAAGAAAAAAAAGTATTGCGACATAAACAATATCTGCAGTGTTTGTGAAAAATCAGGTAGTGAACTTCAATGTACCATATGTAAAAGAAATATTCATTCTGATAATTGCAGCTATTCTATAAATAATAGTAATGATATTGAAAATATTTGTCTACTATGTAATAATGAAAAACAGATAAAAGTTAACAGCATTGAATCTTACAAACGACAAACAATCGCAGCTAAAAAAATGGCAGAAAATAGTGAAAAACTATTTAAAGACCTAAATGTTGGTGATCAAATAGTATTAAGTGTTCCAAAAGTAGACCGAGGACCATGCGCGTAAACGGACAAGTCTAAATCTAAAATAATTTTTCGTGAGAAACTAGACAAGTCAATGTTTATAATATACCTTAATACCGTTTTATCGTGTTATGTGTTGTTTGGTTATTATTTGTTTTAATATTTTGATTTTATACAATAGTATTTTTATTATTAAATTGTTTTACTTACCTTCTAACTCAATAATTTTCGTTGTATTATTAACAATGTTGTCAAGAGCCAACAAGATTATGGCAATGTCTATACTCCGGCCCACGATAGAGTATTACCGTTTTGCGCATGCAGACTGACGGCGGAGACCGTTCCGAGGCCCCATTTCCCCCACTATTTCCACGTACGTTTTGCCAGCCCCCCCCCCCCCAAAGGAAAAACTGTAAACAAACTATACAGATATTTAGCACGTAATTCGCACGAATTCGCACGCCCGGTTTGAAAATTCGCACGACCTTCCTTCCCCTAGAAAAACAAAAATTCATGGGGGGGGGGGGGCTGGCAAAACCAATTTGTTTTAAAATTATTATTGATTGAAATTATTTATGATTTTTTATTAAGGTTTTTTGTCAAGATAGACTTTTTATTAGTTTAAGATTTTTTCTATTCTACTTACTTTATTTTTTTTTATTGAATACAGTTTTTATTTATTATAGATTGTTTATTAAAAATTGATTTTTTTTTTATTAACTAATTGTAATTTACTCAGGTTTTTTTTATAGATTTTTTATTCAACTAGGCTTTTTTATTCAATCAAGATTATAATGGTAAGCTTGGAAAAATATTTAATTACAATATTGCGTATAACCTAAAAAAAAGCTTAGTTGAATAAAAAATCTATAAAAAAAACTTTAGTAAAACACGTCCTGTACCTAGTTAATAAAAAAAATCTATTTTTAATATACAATCCATATTAAATAAAAAACTTAATAGACAACTGTATTTAATAAGAAGATATTCTAAGTACAATGGAAAATATCTTGATTGAATAAAAAATCTGTCTTGACAAAAAATGATTTTTTTGTTTTTGGAGGGGAGGAAGGTCGTGCGAATTTTCAAACCGGGCGTGCGAATTCGTGCGAATTACGTGCTAAATATCTGTATAGTTTGTTTACAGTTTTTCCTTTGGGGGGGGGTTGGGGCTGGCAAAACGTACGTACTATTTCCGCGACCGCTATACACCGTATAGCGTTGAGCGCTGCCGACCGGTAAGGAACAGTTGTCGGCACATGCCGAGTAGTGAGGAATGCGCGGAATCGGACGAGTTTTCGTCGGGCAACGGTAATACTCTCTCGTGGGCCGGAGTATAGTAAGTATTTAGTAAAACTTTAATATAAAACTATTACTTTTTAATATTTACTATTACTTTAATAGTAAATTGTGTATTAGTGTATTACCTGTGTATTAATTCATTTAGTAAAACCTGATTTGAGTTTTAATACTTGTTTTAATTTAATTGATTTAAAGTATATTAGGTATATATTTTGAAACAAAATACACTATATTGTGACAATGATTATAGCATACCTATACAATATACATTCTATAAAGTGTATATTTTAATATTAGGTTATATTACATAAAAATGTTTAATTACAATTTACAATAGGTATAGATGGCCATTGCACACAAAATAAAAATAATAAGCAAAATAAGAAAAAATTGGTTTTCAGAAACCTACTGAACGATTTTATGAAATCTAAAAAGGAACATAATCTGGATACAAAATCCCGTATATCAGTAAGTAAATTAATTAAGTTATTATTGGATTAGAAATTAGTATAGATACCTACTAATAGTCACATAGTATTTAGCATAAATAGGTAAAAATTTTTATATTTTTGTTAACTACCTATTTGTTAGGTATTGTTTAATGTTAAGTAACTTAACTCTAAATATTATTAGATAATATTAAACATGCTGTTGTTTTTAGTTAAAATATCTTTTATTCCAAACTTAAGTATATATAGTAAATTAATAAACTTGTTAAGTCTAATTTAATATGTAATTATTTAATGATTTTTTTTTTTTTACAATCAACAGTACGGATTAGTAAGATAATAGATTTTGGTTAAATGGAGTAAGAAGTAGGTAAGCTTATGTCTTAAACTGGTGATTATTAGCCCTTCATTTTTAGATAAATAGAATAGTATTACTGTATACTTTATAGATTTATTTTTCCACAGTATTATATATCATTTAATTAACTTCATTTTCGACAAAAAATACTGTTTCAATAGATATGTAGAATTTTATTGAAAATATTTAGCTTAATTTAAATAGGTACCTATATTGTATAGTTGAAAATTGAATCAATACATAGTTTTAATTGAATATTTCATTGACTTTTAAGGAATGGATAGAAAAAACATCAGCTGCTGGTAGTAATATAAAACAAAATTTGGATGTAAGTTTTAGTGATGTTCCAATCAACTTCTATCATTATTAATTGTAATGTATTATATGTTTTAAACTGCGTTTTTTGTTTATACATAACAGATGAATGGTGTCGAATGTTTAACATCTAGAGAACAGACCATTGAATTTAATGGGGTAGATTATATCATGGAAATCAACAATGAATTAGAAAAGGAATCAGACTCCCCTTTATCGAAGGACATTGATAATAATATTATAGTTCAGGTTGGTTAATATTTGAATAAAAAATACATTATATTAAAACATTGTTTTATTCAATTTTATTTTATGTTTTATATTAAAATAGTTAATATTAATGTTCAATAGAAATAGAACATACTTCATTAAAAAGTATTTTTGTAATTTATTACAATTCTATGGTATATTTTCTAAACAATTTCACAAATTATAATTTAACTTCCCATCTCTCCACCATCCTTAAACTATTATGTATGTATGTAATCACTAATCATACATAATTACATAATAATAAATAAAATGTAAGTAATATGTTTTTTATTTTGAATTATATTTGAAAAATTAAATATTCTAGGATGAATATTTGTTTGTTGGTGAAATTTACCAAGAGGAAGTGTTTTGTACAGATATAATTCCAGATGAGCAAAGTGTTTATACAACTAACTCAACCAACATATTTCAAATGCATAATATGCAGGATTCAGATGGAGGACCGAGTATTGTTATGGGCCCACCTGAGTCCAACCATGTTACTGAAGATAACAACATAGAAGATATCAGTGAAAATAGAAAGAAAAAAATAAGCAGAAAAAATGATACTAGGCACTATAGACAGTATAGGAAGAAAAATAGAAATCATGGGTTAGAGTACACTACAAATAAAGGGAAACAAGTCTTAGCTCGAACATCAGAATCTCTTTCGAACTGTAGAAATAACTGCAAAGCAATAGTTGATGATAATTTACGTACACAATTATTTAATTTATATTGGTGTATGAATGATTGTAACAGATGTAGAGCTTATTAATCAAGCTTGATTACTAGCTCTAATAAGAAGGTTGTAAGGAAAAGAAGAGATACACCAGAAAAGCAAAAAATAGAGAGAAGGTATTCCATTATGCAATACCAAAAGATGGAAATAATATACCGGTTTGTAAAGTGTGTTTTTTAAAAATCTTTGGTGAGAAAAAAGGGTTTTTAACAAATATTTGTAATAATTATTTAACTTCTCCAGAAAATACATGTTCACCTGGCAAGAGAGGTAGTGGTCAACCTAAAAATAAAAGATCCACTAATGATATCAAAATGGTAAAAGATCATTTGAATAAATTAAGAACGCTTCAACTTTGGTTCGAGTTTATGTAGTAGTTCGTCAAAACTTTTGATGGACATCCGAAAATAATTCAAAAATTTGTCTTTGTGTTGGTGGAGGTCATAAAACATCATGGAAAATGCTCCTTTTAATGATCTTTGAGCTATCAAAGGATGAACCCAAAGTCTTTTCGCACGACTTTTTTGAGCAATTTGTTTTTTTTTTAAATAGTAATACCCGGTTAAAAGTATAAGTCGCTTTTCTTTTTGGTTTTTTTATTTTTATTTTTATTAGCTTTCAGTTATTACAACTATAATAGCTCGACAATTATTATTATTATTTTTTTTATATACATGATATAACATAATATATAGATATAAGTGTTACAATCATTTTAATTAGGAGTGTTAGAAAACACTAAATTATCTCAATAAAGTTGAACAACCAGATTTAGCTAAAGAAAACAATATTATTTATTATAACTATCATATTTTACAATACTTAGGATTTAGACTCAGACTCGGACTCAGACGCATACTCGGTGCATGTCGCAACTACACTACTCATCACTCCCTCAGTGCTGTGCCTGAACTTAACCCTCAGAACACAAACAGTGTTGCCAACATTCGGCCATCCTTTGAGTCAGCGTCCTCGCTGAGTTCTACATGTAATATTAATTTTTTTTACAAATATATAGCAACATATAATAATTATCTTATGACTATCAGCTTATTCATTAACATTCACAGTCATTAATTCAAATAATAATAATTATAGATATTTAAACAAGTATAAGTACAAAATTATGGTATTTTTTTTTTTTTTAAACATAATCTTCCATCCATTTAGGCGGTTTCCTCGCTCTAGTCCTGGTTGGTGACTCTGGTTTGACTGCATCCGTTTCCTGTTGTCTCTGGTCTTCAGTTTCAGTTCCCTCTTCTCCTTCCTGACTGGTATTGTCTACTTCTTCTCCTATATCATCTGAATCTGGTCCCAGTTTGTACCCTTTCATGTGTGTTGCATGTACAGTTGTCCTGTATTGCCGTCCGTCTTTAACTATAACATCAGTTATCTGATATGTATCATTGGGTAGCACTTTACTGACTACAAACGGTCCTCTATACTTTGGCTGCAGTTTGGTTGGTTGTCCGGTGTGTTTGGGTGGTGTTCTCAGAAAAATCACTTCCCCTACTTTATATTGGGCTGGTGTAATGTGTTTGGCATCATATCTGGTCTTCCATACTCTTTGTTCTTTTTCAATTGTTTCTCTGGCCTTTTCTTGCAGTTTAGTTACATCCGTTGGTTGTTCCTCAGTTACTAAATGTCTTAGTATTCCATCATGGAAACTTGGATAATATCCGTGTAACAATCGAAATGGTGTTTCCCCTGTGGTTTTATTCTGCACATTGTTGAGTTGACTCTCCACCTCAAGTATATTCTTATCATGTATTATCGTTCTGCATATTTGCTTGCAATACTGGTACTAATGTTGAGTTAACCCGCTCAACCTGTCCGTTAGACTGCGGATGTCGTACGGATGTTAGTATGTGATTTATGCCTTTACTCATACAGAATTCGCCGAATTGTCGGGCTGTAAAAGCTGTTCCTCGGTCACTGATGACTTTCTTAGGTACTCCATAGTTTAATATGAACTGTTGTAAACTTCTTATGACTGCTTCAGCATTACAAGCTCGCACTGGGTATAACTTGACATATTTGGTCAAATTGTCCACTAAAACTAGTATGTAATTTTTCCCTGCAGTTGATCGTACAAAGGGTCCTATGTGATCTAAATGTATCACCTCAAATGGTCTTCTTCCAGGTGGTATCGGATGGAGTTCTCCCTGTGGTCGGCCTCTTGGTATTTTAGTTAGTATACACTCTGGGCAGCATCTGATATGAACTCGCACATAACTCCTCATTCGGGCAAAGTAGTACCGCTCCAAGATCTTCGCAACCGTTCGGTCAAGTGCGAAATGTCCAGCCATGTCATGATTCTGCACCACTATACTCTTCCGCATTGCGTTTGGAACAACCCATAGTTGGCGTTCTTCTCCTTGAATCCTGACTCTTTTATACACTATGCCCTGACGCATGACATAATCCCTAACTTCACGTTGTTCATTTAATGATCAATCTTCAGTTGATTTTGTCATTATTTTGATTAGTGAACATATGTTTTCATCACTTCTTTGCATTGTTATTATGTGTTCCTCTGCAGTCATTGTTATCATGATCTCTAGCTCTTCAAGTTCTACTTCAGTGTCTGTTGATGTATTCACGGGAGCTCTAGACAAAGCATCTGCGTGGGCCATCTTAATCCCTGGTCTGTGACGTATCTCATAGTTGTATTCACTTAGCAAGTTTGCCCATCGAGCTACTTGTGGATTTACTGTTTTCTTAGTGTTGAGATGCACTATAGCCTGACAATCTGTCACTATGATGAACTGCATTCCTATCAGTAGATGTCTTAAACGGGTGACGCTCCAAACTATTGCCATGAGTTCTAGTTTTCCCGCATGATAGTTTCTTTCTGCTGTGGTGGTTTTCTTAGACACAGCATAGACTAAATGTAGTAACTTGTCTTCGTTCCTTCGCTGTAGTAGTAGTCCACTCAACCCTTGTTGACTGGCATCACAATGTAATTCCGTACAAGCATTTGGGTTAAATAATTGTAAGACTGGATTACTGGTAAGTTTTACCTTTAGTGTGTCAAATGCTTCCTGTTGCGAATGTCCCCATTCGAATGGTACTGAATTTTTAGTCAGCTCGGTCAGTGGTTTGGCTATTTGCGCATACTGTGGCACAAATCTTCTGAAGAATCCGGTCAAACCCAAGAATCGTCTCACTTCATGTCGATTGGTTGGGTGTTCTATTTTCAGTATGGCTGCTGCTTTGTCTTCTCCTGGTTTGATTCCATGCGTTGATAATCTGAAACCCAAATATGTTACCTCCTCATATCCAAAGTGACATTTTTCAAGTTTTAGAGTTAAACTTGCGGAACTTAACGCATCCAATACTTTCCTTAATCTGATCATCATCTCTTCGAAACTTCTTGCTGGTATTAATATGTCATCTAAATACCACATTGCTACATCACGTTCTAGATGCTGCATAACTTTTTCCATTAAACGTGAAAATTCGTATGGGGCGTTAATTAACCCGAAAACCATTCTTTCACACTCACCCTTTTCGGTTGGTGTTATGAAACTTGTTTTAGCTTTGGCTTCCTCGGTCAATGGTACTTGTAGGTAACCTGATGCTAGGTCAAGAGTGCAGAACATTTTAGCCCCTGTTAAAACTTCCAAATGGTCATCCATGTTTGGCGTCGGATAGACTTTCCTCACTGTTTGGGAGTTTAGTTTCCTATAGTCCACGACTAAACGAGGTTCACCACTTTTCTTTGTTACGAGTAATACTGGAGACGCATACGGTGATTCGCTTTCTCTGACTATCCCTGCTGCCTTCCACTCTCGCACAATTCGATCAATGGTGTCCCTTTCCTGAGCGCTGGCACGGTAAGGTTTACTGTTGACAGGTACGTTGTTATCAACAATATCCATGGTAATTGCTTTTGTGCACCCTACTTCAAACATATTGAACGCAAAACATTTTCTATACTCGGTTAACAAATTAATTAATTGTGTTACTTCATGTTCAGTGAAATGTGGGTTGTACTTGACCTTTTCCCTGGTTATTGGTTCTTCGTATGGCTGACTTGGTCCCGATTGCTGCACTGCCATGTGTAGGCGTTTGACTTGTGTCCCCTTTTTCAACTGAACTGGTTCATCACCATGATTCACCATCAACACTTCTACAATAGCTGAGTTCACATCCACCTCTACCATTTTCACACTTGCTGCTGGTATCTCGTGTAACTCGTGTACCGTTACTGGAGTAAAAGGTCTCTGTTCGCTGAGCGCTTCGTCCGGTTCGTTGGTGAAGGGCAATGGCATATCGTAAGCAAATATGAGTTGATCCGCAGTTTTGATAAACGATACATTTGCACAGTTAATGAACGTTCGCCCGATGATAATGTCAAAGTTCTGCATGTGATCCTCTACCACTAACAATTTTATTTTTTCTGACACAGTGTCAATTCTTACCTCAGCTTCGGTGTCACCGCTACCGATTACACATGGTATGTTACCGTACACTCTTAGTTGTATTTTTCGGGGTGTGATATCCATACCATATCGCTCCGCTAGACTTCGTCTGATTATGGTGAGGGTACTACCGGTGTCCACCAATCCCTTGATCGCATCCGTACTATTATTCAGATATACATCCTTAATATACACTGTCCGATTGTCAGTCTGGTTCTGCTCTACCAATGCTATATCCGGCGATCGAGTAGTACAGTATTTGGCTGTGTGTCCTTCCGCTTTGCATTTACTACATTTTAACGGTCGCCGCGGTTGTGGACAATCTCGCGCGATATGACCTAACAACTGACAATTATAACATTTCACCTCGGGGTTTTCTCGTTTGAAAGCTGCCGGCATAACTGGTTTTATTGGTTGTGTTTGCGTCGACGGACTTTTCATGGGGTTAGTTTTATTTTAAAATTTTCCTCTTTACTAAGTGTGGACTTACTATTTGATGTCGATTTGAAACGTTCGTTTCGGCTTTGAAACACTTCGTCACACTCTCGTAGGTCTTGCAATACCTCATATTCTTCATTGTGAGTTCTACTCATAAGGACGTTGCACATATCCTTAGAGTGTAATCCCATACACATCAGTTTCTTGCTCTCCGACTTGCTCAATTTCAGCTGTCGACACATAGGCATTTTGTCGTGGAAATACGCATAAACGGTTTCGTTTCGTTGCTGTGTTCTAGCTTGTAGTCGTTTCCACTGTTCCGACACACTAATCGCTGTCGTAAACATTTGTTCAAATTGTTCCTTGAATTTTGCCCATGTTTCAATTTCAGATTGTCTAGCTAGGTACCAATTTCTGGCAGCACCAGTCAAATGTGAACGCGCTGCTTCTAACTTATACAAGTCGGGCCATTGATTAAGTAACGCAGTAGTTTCTAGTGATGAAATCCATCCTTGTGCGTGGCCTGCATCGTCAGATTCCCCATCAAATGTTCCGATTGTTGCGTTTAAATTCGGTATGGTACCCGTCGCTAGTACTGGTTGAGCTCGCTGACTCGCTATATTCTCCAAGATGTTCATGACTTGCTGATCCCGCGTATTATTCTGCTGGATCAGCTGACGCAATATTTCGTGAACCGCTGCTTGTGTTGGACCCATTTGGTTACTTCCGTCAGCCATCGCGTATTGTAAAATACGAACGTTACTTACTTATTCTCGATGTCGTTGAATTTTGTTGACATTTCTCGTTTTTATCACAGTTTGATTACACTGATAAAGTGATAAGCTCGATTCCGTTATCGTACAGGTTCTGGTATCGACAAGTGATACGCGGGGTAACGTCTATTTGAGGTTATGACAATTCGTTCCCCTATGACACGCCAACCACGTGTTTCTTTACCTTGCAAATCGCCGTTTTGCACTCAGTCGGCAGTCCTTGGACAGCACTACGGCAGTTGATTTCGTACTTACGAACAATAGACCGATGGTCGGATGGTTAATAATTTCGCACACACAACTTCACTCTACGCGATTAGACAACGCACTTTTCGTACTTTCCGGCGGCGAGTTTTACGGTGTCTATCCCACTTCTGACTTGTTAGAAAACACTAAATTATCTCAATAAAGTTGAACAACCAGATTTAGCTAAAGAAAACAATATTATTTATTATAACTATCATATTTTACAATACTTAGGATTTAGACTCAGACTCGGACTCAGACGCATACTCGGTGCATGTCGCAACTACACTACTCATCACTCCCTCAGTGCTGTGCCTGAACTTAACCCTCAGAACACAAACAGTGTTGCCAACAGGAGGTATAGGAAAAGAAGATGGGAGTAAGTGATTGACAACTGTAGTTCGTTAACAACCAGGCTCGGTGAAGGGCCCTTATATATAAAAATTATTTATAAAGTATTCAACTTTTCAACATTTATTATTTATTAAATACAAATATACAGTATAATGTACTTATGTATATATTATATTGTTTACAGTATACAAGTCATAGAATAATAATAATTTGTACATTTGTAAATATTATTTATTATACTTATTACTTATATAATATTGTATTTACATTTATTTTTTATAATAATCACTTAAAAACAAAATTGACTCTACTGTATCCCCCTTTAAGCATGTCCTCCTTTCTTCGATTACTCGTCCGGAAGTACTAAAGGCACGTTCACTTCCGGCGCTTGTAGCAGGTATGGCAAATATCCTCATTGCCAATTTGGCCATCATAGGACTTTTTATTTGTCGTTCTTTCCACCATTGCAATACATCTTGATTCGGTTCATAATGTTCCAATTGGTACATGGATAATTCATCCTCACATGTATAGTTGGGTTAGGTAGCACGTCATTTGCAGCCACCGCACCATATTTCGCACCTGTGCTTACTAGAAATTGACACAATGACTTAAATACATCACCATTGATAGCTGGAAATTACCTCAAGTCTAAAGCACAACATTTGACACATTCATCGACTGCATCATGTGACACTTTTTCTGGAATCTTTATTTTAATTTTTTTTTATCACTAACTCATCCATACCTACTAGCATTTCCCTTTGTTACTACTGCGCATTTGTGCCGTTTTAAGTGGGATGTACCAGTACCAGGTAAATTACTTAGTACAATTTTACATTTGTTACAGCTAACATAACCAGTTCTTTTATCAGTATTTGCATACAACACATGACTAAATACTGTCCACTCGTCACTTTTTCCATTTTAAGATTCACCACTTATGAAACATTCTCTACTATAATTTTTTTTGTCCTCTCTATCTATACTTGCAGCAATTACCGGGGATTCAATAATACCTTCCATATTACCTAAATCATAAACCAATAATTTTGTTTTTAAGACTATCAATATATTAAAAATAGGTGATAGGGCCTGGAGCATGGGGCCAACTGTTACGGAGTAAACTGTCATACTGTTAGATATTAACATATTAAAAGTAGATAGCTTATAGAATAGTTATAATTAGAGTCCAGATTTGTATGCACTCAAAAAGGCCAAAATAGTATGCATTTATGCATAAAAAAACTTCAAAATATGCACTTGATATGCTCTTATTTTTTTTAATAATATGAAAAATATGCTCTTATACCCAAAATATATGCATTTTAATATATTTTTTTAATTTCTTCCATAAATAATAATTCAACAAAATTAGATAAACTTAATTTTTTAATTATAGACATCGACTTTAAACATTTATTAAAGAACAGTAAATATTTAAAAATATATTCAATAAATAAAACAAATACTTTAATTAAGAATAATAAAAAATAAAAATGTATTAAATCCACTTATACCATATCTTTGGTACATATTTATGAAAAAAAAATACAAAATAAAGACATTTTATTAAAAAAAAAACAATTTAAACCAATAAAAACATAATTTTGTTACCTCTTAATAAAAAATATTTTGATAAATAGATACAATGTATGATTTTTAATTTTTATAAAAAGAGTTGACAATAATATATTTTTCCATGTGCTGCTCAGGTGTCATATTTGTCCTTCTATCACTAAACGATCTTTCCACATCTACTGATGTCAGTGGTGCATACTTCATGTTGGCCACAGAGCAAGGGTTGAAGTTTTCTGGAAGTTGTATTTCATTGTTACTTGATAGAAATAATTAGTCCAATTTGTTCCATTACTTGAAACCCTTTATTTTTTTGATTCAATTGAGTTATTTTAGTTTTTATAATAGAACCTTTGTCGCCCTATATATTTGATAGTTCTGAAATTATATTTTTCATAATCTTTAATGATTGTACTTAAGTCAATTTAGTATCTTCTAAATTTATAATTGCCTGAATGAGTCCAGAAAAGTTAATTTTTATAAATGCTAAATCATTTTTTACTGTAGGCAAATTGAACATTTTGTTACAACTCTCTACACTTGCTGACAAATCATTGTCTAGTTTTTCTATTACAGTTTTAATACCTTCATAGTTATTTGCATTAAATATAACTGCTTCTATCCATGTACCCCATCTGGTAATTATTGGTTCAGGTGGTAATGGCAAACCGGGTAGGGTTTCTTTATAAAGTTGAATACGGGAAGGTGACTTTAAAAAAACATTTTTTTACATTGTTAATCAATTTGTTTACAAAAGGGAACAATTCTCTAACTTTTTCTGCCACTCTGTTTAACATATGTGCTACACATGTTACGTGAACGATATTTGGGTAAAATACCTTTAATGAATCTCCTGTTTTGACCATATATGGTGCTGCATCTGATAAAAACAACCGTAGGTTTTCATCGTTTCCCCCTGCAGGCCATAATATTTTTAAGTTGTCATTAATGAACTACTGTAGAGTGATTGGTCTTTACATGCTAAACGATAGGGTTGACTTGGTATATCATGTTTTAAAACGCCAACTATTAAATTTTCAATGTAGCGGCCGTTTGTATCAGTTGTTTCGTCAACAGCAATCCAAATATCTGAGTTGCCAATAACTTCTCTGATTGCAATAACAACACTATCATAACATGGACCAAGATAATTTTGCCTTAATGTACTCTCGTCAGGAATATGCTTACCTGTATACTTCTCCAAAAAATTCTTGAATTCGGGAATTTGAAGTTTATTCCAAGGTAGGTATATTAGATAGGTACTACCAAAGCTGCACAAAGATCCTCATTAAAAACGTTACCGGATTTCGGTTTTGCATCCAATACAACTAATTGTATTTTTTTTCATTTCCTCTACGTTGTAAAAGACTATTATGTAAAGCGGTATCGACGTGTTGTTGTAATTGAAATTTTTTTGTCACACAATTGACAAAACACTACAGCGCCGTCCGTGGTAAAAATGGTTTCGTCTGTTGTATTATAAAGAGCAATCCATGTTTTTATTAAAGTTGGAATAGTGCTTCGACTTTTCAGCCTATTAAAATTTATAAATTGTAATGAAATGAAAATTTTAATTTATAAATGTACGGAACGCGAATTACGAAATGATATTATATGGGCACTAGCGCACAATTGACTGGTGATTATGTCCGACAACGGCAACGCGACGACACTACGCGGCGTGTTTACAAAATATAAGTCTAATAATAAAACCAGTCAGCATTGTTGCCGATGACCGTGTTGCGATTTGTGATAAACGAGATATAATTTTAACATGTTCGCTTATTTACGTTTTTAATAAAAAAAAATACAATGTATTTATGATGCATACCTGTACGGTGCCAGTTTCGATAGTTGGTCGACCGTCATTTCTATTCTTCAAGAACTCGAAGCTTTTGAAAGCAACCATTTGGAGCAGTAAACTTCATCAGCACCATCCCCAAAACGCTGTTGCTTACTTTTTCACTTCACGCCAAAAGTGACAAATTAATTTTTTTAATTTTCGGTCAACTTCTTCTTTTGACGTAAGTACCATATGTTTGCTAATTTCTAGCAAACTATCTTGTCTTATGTATCGATTCCTATAGTCCTTGTGTTTGGTGTTCCAAAGATTTGGCGATTCTTTGTATAAATCGATCAACAGTAGGTACTTTTCATTTGACCATTCAATACTAATTGTCGGTTGATCGGTAATTTTTAATGCAAATTTTCACAACACTTTGAATTTCAATAGCAATATAGTGTACTCAGTACTGTAGATACACATAAACACTTGTAAAATATAGTGGAGTGACTGAGGTATTTTGTCTATAATTTGTGTGTAGGTACCTACTCTACTATTATTGCTTAATATTAAAAATAAATATCCATGTTCATGGGTTTATAATATATGGGGTTCTTAATTTAGACAGTGGCTTATTAAAACCGAACAAGAATTTTTGGGTTTTACATTTTAATTAAATATTAATATTTGTCCATGTACCTAAAAGTATTTTTAATTAAATGAATTACTTTTAATATAACGTTATTCTTAAAATAATTTTAGTAACATAAAAATAACGAAAATACCTACGATTTAGTCGCTTGTAGCTTATAGGCTCAAAATATGGGAGTTTGACACGAGTAGTAGTATAACCTTCACAGTAGTGAGTAGGGTTATATTTTACCATTAGTATATTATCCTAAATGATAGAAATATAAAATTTATGATCATACATTTAATATAAGTAATAAATATATTTATGTATGTATCTATATGTCGATATATATTATTAAGGGATGGTAGTAGGGAAATTAAAAAACATCCAATCATTTTCAAAACTGTTTAAATAATCTTCAAGCCCAGGCTGCCCAGCCAATTACCTACATAACTATCTAGAGATATTTTATGAACGACATAAAAAAGATATAATTGAGTACCTATGTGATTTACCAACCTTATAATATAATAAGTACAATAATTATTATAATTTATAAAAAATAATATTATATCGTAATTTTATTTAAATAATAACATTAATTTTTATAGGTGAAATAAATAAGCCACAATGTATTCACTGTTATTGTGCCTGGAATAAAAATGATTCAAATTATTGTTTATCAGGTTGATAGTTTCAAATTGTTATTTGTTGACAATTTCTATAACAGCTGCCAGTCAATGAAAATACATTACAATTACAATTTTTAATGTCGCCAATACTTTTGAACAATTATATGCACATTCACTGATATACAATATACCTTCACATTCTTAAACTAAAGGTCCACCTACATATATTTTTTTAGAACTTTAAATAATCATGCAATATTAAATTTTTTTATGATTACCGAATAATGATCATGAATAATGATGAAAACAATTATAATATATATAATTATTAAACTGTACATAAATACCTAATATTATTTTATCATTACCTACAATGGTTCATAATTTATAACTTACAAGTTGAGGTGGACAGTGGTTATTTACTTATTTATTACTGGATCAACTATACTACAACAGATTAAATTAAAATTAATAATATACATATATAATATTAAATTGTTTGGCACACTAAAAACGTCATCCTCTTCATTTGTTTTGTAATTAAATACAAATAATTTTCACTACCTATTGAATATACATACCTATTTTCTTTATACTTACTATTATTATTGTAATATTGAAAAAATTATAGTAATTCAGCTTCTTCAAAACTTTAACAAAGAATTTCAAATAAGTTCATTATAGTGTTACACAATTTATGTTAACCTTAATTACAACAGCCACCAGACAATAATATCAAAGCAAATTAAATAAAACACCTGAAGGATTGAATTTATTAAATGATGCAACTAAGCTACTAAAAAAACTAAAAGCCATGGTATTAATTATAATAAAATATTAAATAAAATGAGCGAAAAGCTTTTCTCTTAAGTTGAGATCAATTTGGCAATTTTTTTCTTTTGTCTTTTTTTTTTATATATCAAAGCGATTTTCTTGAACAGCAAAGTGGCGCATTCGCATTACAATGAAATTAGTCAGAATAGATGTGACAATTTCATTTTTATGTTCAAAGCAGGGAAATGAAAACTTAAGTCTTAAAGCATCTTCAACTGTAAGATCAAACACATTTTTTTGATTACAGTGTTTAGCAAAACATTCTTCTACTTTGTATAGAAATTGAAACAATCGTATATTGGGATGTGTCAATCCTCCTTCTGATTTTAAGTTAATCAACTCAGCTTCCGGCAAATCAGCAAATTGATCATTAGTCTTCAATGCGCTCAAACAAATTTGACATGATGTATTTTTAGCAATCTTCTTTGATACATACCCAGTAGTATAGTAAACTATACAACTTAATACAGAAGAATTGTTGAAGTTGTGATCTGCAAATATTTCATCTGCTTCCCATGAACCTTGATCAATAAGCATGTCAACTTTAGACTTTAAACTTTTTATCTTTTCCTGTCTTGGTGTTGATTCACAGTGAAATATTTCTTTTAATTCTGATAAACCAATTTTAGGGGCCTGAGAATCAAGTATAGTACAATTCACAGATTTAGGGGGACGTAGTACAGAATAAATTGATAAGATACGATAAAGATGTAAGAAAGTGGGACCTGTAAGATGGTCGTTAGGACCAGCTGCTTGTCGAATCATTCCAAAAAATTTCTGAAATTCAAACACAAAATGTAATCTTTTATTTTTATACACTCATAGATTAATTTTTAAAATAAATACTTCTAAAGGATCTTGATTCATTTTTCCTGTTAAAACATATCTAAAATTACAGTCATACAATAGATATTTACAAAGTTCTATTGTTGAGCCTAAAGTAACACGTAGTCCTTCTGCAGTTGAATGTGTAAGAAATTCATTATGATTTATTTTTAATTCATTAACATTTTTTCCCCAACCATTGAGGCAAATCTCTAGATTTTCCAAAATCTATGAAAATAAAAATAAAAATTAGAATAAATTAGACATTAGTATAAGTGAAAACTATTTTAAGAGATCTTAAAAATTAAAATTAAAAACTGTTATTAAATACCTTAAAATCTTCACTGGATTTAAAAATACCTTCAGCAGTTTAACGACGGTTCAAGGCATCAAACAGGTTATTTAAAAATAAAGTGAACTCTTGAGATCTCTTCGCTACCACTTAAACCAATTACTCTATTGCGTCTGTAAAATTCTATCTCACATGCCATTGAGTGACTAAATACCTGAAAAAAACAAGTTACACTAATAAATTATAGCAATTTATACTTTATTACAATTTATTTAAATGCTTTAAGTACTTTAATATTTTACCTGTGTCATTAAACGTACAAGCATTTTCATTAAATTTGATAAATAAAGATGATCTTTAGTGATTTTCGGGATAGCACGTGCATTTCCTGGATGAATAAGATCTGCCTTAAATGTTTCTATATAATGCCACCAACTGATACACTTTCCATCAGGATTTACCTTCATTAAAAGTTAACAAATAAAATAAAATAAAATAATAGAAAATTCACAAAAACAACCTTGAGGTATTTTTTGTCATGTAAAAGGTTTCTAATGTTTTTGAAAAGATGAGGGACGTCAGAAAATACATAAATTTTTCTGTTTTCTTGAGAAGGATGTGTGAAATAATTTTTACTGCTCCTAATTCAAAACTTATTCCCAACTCCGTCCACATCTTACGATTTGTAGTTGCGCCATCACTAACAATACCATCTATTAAGCACCCAGATGATTCCAAAAGTATGATGGCTTTCAATACAAATTGAGCTAACACGGTTCCTGAAACAAAAAAATATAGTTTTCAGTCTACTACAAAAATTATAAGAAACGTCAAATAATATAATAAATAAATAATAATAAAATATAAATAACCTTTAATTGGATTAGAAGAACCGAACATTGCGATAAGTTGTGAAAATGTATCAGCTAGGCTTTGAAAGAAGAACACTAAACCATGGTCAGCGTTATGTCCGGAGACTTCCACTTCTTCTCCCATATCTACTAAACCTGAATAAGTCAAATCCCGCGTGTTTACATATAATCCTTTTCTTAACTGAATTTTACCTACCACTGCATTTTTTTTTCAAAATCTTGATTTGTGGACATGTTATTAGGACATTTAAGAAGTTCAATCGATTCAGGATTTTGTTCATCTACATTAAAATTAACCTGTAAATGAAAATATTAATAGTTTAAAACAAGGTTTGAACACACACCAAATTTCAGATATAGAAATAATATATATTTACCTACTAAACTAATACAATTATAAGAAATAATGAAATAAATTACTTCTAATGGTTTCATTTTTTTAAAAAAAATTTTTTTTTTTTGGGTGTACACATGAAGTTAACTCGCTTTGTAGGTGATTTTCTTTTTTTAATTGTTTTTGAAAGATATTTTGGGCCAGGAAATAAACATTGCATAGGTAGTATATAGGATATTTATAAATTATAATAATAAATTAACTATATAAATTAAATTATATTTATAACACCAATAAATGTATGCATAGTTTAACCAAATTTTTTTTCTCTAACAAAAAATATATGTAATAAATCAAGTTATTCAAATATTAAGCTTTTTAAACTTAAATTAAAAAAATACTTACACACACTTTATTAGCGCCAAACCCTGAGGTCCATTTTGTAATAGTTTGATCTTCAGTAAAGTGGTTAGCACAAACTGCTGAATTTTTGGTAACAATAAGGTTCTTTCGTGGAATCACATTTATCCATTTTTTCCTCAAACTTTCATTTTTTGGAAAAGAGAAAGTAAAAACAAAAGTATCAGGGTTAGACTTATACCCCGTTTGGCATCCAACAATGCAGCACGAATGCGGCATTATTCACCTTTATTCACTATACTACTATAGTAAACCGCAAGTCGCAAATGTCATTTTGGCAAAGGGCAATATCGTAGAATGTATAAATAAGTTATATAACTTACTGTAATGACCCTACTTACTACTAGCGCTCTATAGATGTGATGAAATAGTGTCCTAAGCCCGTAACGAGTTCTGACCGCAGCTATCAATGCAATTTAGGCGACCGATAGCTAACCTGTATATCTTAAACCGTGATTGTACATCATCAATCATTATTTTTGCCTTATTCCAAAAACATTGTAAATTTATATTACAGTGGAACCTTTGGTTTAATCATATTTTAGTATTTTACAGTACTCAATTAGCCACTTACCCCACCTGACCTTATCTAAAATTTTACAAAGTACGGATATTTCATTAGAGAATGCTTCTATGCTTCTGGATAAAGCTATTCAAAATATGCAACACATGTGAAATGACTACAGCATAATATATTTAGAATCAAAACGCTTATGTGATGAATGGGGAATTGATATTTCTTTCCATTCTTCGAGACCTAAGTTTCATAAAAAAGAATTTGGAGAAGTTGACGGTGACCGGAGATTTGATATTTGTCAAGATTATTCTTACCAGTTGTGGATTGTATAATATTTAAAGTCAAAGAACGGTTTAATGGAATGAAATGTGTTTCTGATCGTTTCTCATTTTTAAGCCCGAAATCAATTTTGAGCTACGAACAGTCTTCCCTAATTAAATCTACTTATGATTTCATTAAATTTTATAAAGATGATGTAACTTCAGATTTCAAATTTTATGCCTAAAAACAAACATTTGTCTCAAAATCTAAAATCTATTAAAGATTTATGTGTATTAATTATTGAAATGGATTTGTCTATAAGTTATCCAGATGTATTATTGGCATGTCTTTTATTTTTAACTTTACCGATAAAAGTATCATTTGCAGAACGCAGCTTTTCAAAGCTTAAATTAATAAAAAATTATCTTCGGAATTCTTTTGGTCAAGATCGATTACTGGTCAAGATCGATTAAAAAATATAAGTATTTTGAACATTGAAAGTAAACGGACCGCTGAACTTAATATTAATAAGATAATAGGTAACAGACTTTGCCAACTCAAAAGCCAGAAAAAAAAACTTTTTGATTTAATGTATTAATTTATTGATTATAATGTTTTTACTTATATTTTAAGAAACAACTTATGATTCATTAATTATTATTATATTTTGTTAAAATTAATGGAACTATTTTTTTTATATTATTAGATTATTTTTTTGCACGTTTGGGCACATTGCATTATTTTTACCTGTAAATGTAGAACACGTTTGGGCACACAAACACATAGCACGTTTGGGTACATACGATAATTTCCAATAGGTTATCTCGTTTTAACTTAAGTCAAGCCTGGTTTCGTCTTATTAAAAATTACAAAGAATTAAATAAGCACTATGCTGGAAAAACAGGTGTGTAACAGTGTCTTCAAAGTTTTTTTGGTCCAAGTTATTTACCTTCTAATGAGGTGAATGATGGTTTTATAACTCTCATGGCCAATGCACCACCCAATGTTGAATATTTTACGGATTATATTTTAAACACTCTTATTGATGAAACTAGTTTATTCCCACCTAATTTTTGGGCAGCCGAGCCATCTATGAATCCTAGGACAACAAACGGACCTGAAGCTTTTCATAGAGATTAAAAGTTAAAAGAAGTAAAAGAAGTCTGGGGATGATATATAACCCTTATCCCCCCTCCCTATGTATGCCACTGATACTTAGGTAGTTGTTTTATTCTGATTTTTTCTAAAAAAAAATAGATTATAATATTGAAATTATTAAGATGACGAAAGAACAAAAAGAAGGGGAGTTAAAGAAGAACTAGAATCTGTATATGACATTGATGTTAATGATTTTAATTTGCCAAAGAAAAACCCATGTAAACTGAAAGCAGTATCTGATAGTGATGATGTTATATTTTATAATCAACCCAAGAAGGAATATTTTTGTAGTAGAAAATGAACTACTGCAAATTGCTTGACAGATATTAATTGTTTCGATTCTAAATTGTTATTTCCAAAGGTAATAGTTCTACTATATTCTCAATAACTATTATTTTGTTTTTCATTTCCTATTATGATCTCATTTTTAGTTTTTTGAGAACAATGAATATGGTATACAAACTTGTGAACCAACTAATATTTGTGATAAGCTCAAAAGTGATTTAGTTATGTGGGCAACACAATTTAATATATCTCATAATGCATTGGATGGATTATTGATAATTTTGAAAAAAGTCCCAACACTATCATCACTTTCAAAAGATTCTCGTACTATATTAGAAACAAAAAAAACTAATGTGACACATACTTTAACAACCATAAGTCTTGGTTTATACTACCATTTTGGGTTAAGTTCTTCTATTCAAGATCATTTTAAATTTAATTCAACTAAAGATATTGATGTGATAAAAATAGTGATTGGAATTGATGGATTACCAATCTCTAAAAGTAGTTCTAGTCAGCTATGGCCAATTTTAGCATATACAAGGCCATTTAAAAATTCCGTTTTCCCAATTGATATTTACTGGGGCCACGAAAAGCCTACAAATTCTAATTTATACTTAGAACAATTTGTTATGGATTTACAAAATGGTATTAATGTAAATGGAGTAATCTTAAAAGTAATCATAGATGGATTTTCTTTAGATGCACCTGTCAAAGCATTTGTGCTAAAAACTAAAGGTCATTCTGGTTATGACTCTTGTTCACGATGTTTAGAATAAGGAGAATATTTGAAGAATCGATCATGTTTCCCATATTCAGCCAGTAGTGAAATTAAGCGTACCCATTATGGGTCATTATGACTATATTACAAAAAAAATATGAAGAGCATCATGTTCAACCTACAATATCCATATTATCAGATTTACCTGGTATAGATATTGTAAACATATTTGCATTAGATTATAATATATGCATCTTGTTTGCCTTGGTATTATGAAGAAATTAATTCAATTATGAATTCATAAAGGACCCTTAAGTGTTCGGATACCTACTAGGATGCAGTACAAAAAAAAATATCTGATCAACTTTTATTATTAAAACTGAATATACTTTGTGATTTTTCACTACGTCAAATACTGGTGTATATGTTACGGGTAATGTTAACATTTGGATAATGTCGACATTATCCGGCTAATGAGACATTAGCCGCCATGAATTTTGGCTAATGTTAACATTAACCGGGTAATATTACATTAGCCAAGAACTTTTGAATAATGTCTTAACAATGTATCATACATGAGATGCAATAATTTAAATTATTAACAATATTAATATTATATTTAAGACATAATTGGAAACAACTATAAAGTACATAATATTAATAATATGAGTTTAATTTTTAACTTTTAACAACCTAACCTACTTACGATACATAATGTGTTATCCTTTATTATTACATGTCATGGAAGCATGACATTTTGAATTGCACCAAATGCTAGATGATTTAAATTTACATCGATTGGTGTCACATTTCCCCTTACATGAACACCTTTTATATCCTTGACCACCACCATCTGACATTTGACTCGCAATTTCTCTCAATGATTTTTCTACATGCACCACCTCATCAAGCGGTATTAAAGACACAGGACAAACACCAAATTGATTTCTGGTGTATAACTGTGGCAAAGTACCATATTTATTGCCAAGTTTATAATATTGCCCATCCTCAATAGACACAACTGCAAATATAATGCTCGTGCTCTGTCGACATCCGGTAAAGAGACTCTCACACTGTATCCAATGTTGGCTGGGGGAAACTTATGGATAGACCTAAATTTAATTTTTTCAGCTTGGTTCAGTAAACAAATTTCAGATTTTTTTCTATTATTTTCGATTGATTTCTGTAAAAAATTAATTATTAGTTATTGGGAACAATAAAGGTAATTTAAAATAACAATATCTTACCTGTCTTGAGCATTTTAAGTCACATAATCCTTCGTCCTTGGATGCTTTCGAACAACAATTTTCATTCACCACTTGAACATTATTTGTTTCATCCACGCCTTCGTTTTCGTCTTCTTCATTGATATTGTTTAAAAATATTACAATAAACGAAAAATTACACATTAACCAAAACGCATGGCTAATGTCGACATTAGCCGGATAATGTCGACATTATCCAAATGTTAACGTTACCTGTAACATATACGTGACAAATTGTTTTTAAAGATAATATAATCAACGCATGTTATAAACACTTTATGGCCCTAAATATAGCTATGACAATACTGTTGAGTGAAAATATGCAAGAGAAATAAATTGATTACGCTAGATGTTTACTAAAATATTTTGTTCAACAATTTGAAATTTTATATGGTAGACATTTTATGTCTCATAATGTGCATAGTCTTCTTCATATTTCTGATGATTATCTCAACTTTGGATCCCTCGACAATATAAGTGCTTTTCCATATGGAAACTTTTTGAAGTCTCTCAAAAAAATTATAAGAACACATGATAAACCTCTCCAACAAATTATTAAAAGATACTCTGAACAAAAAAATGTTAATACTCATAGAGATAAAAATATAAAAATAGTTTTTAAAAATGAACATCCCCAAGGACCTTTATTGGATCATTTAACAGAACCACAGTATAAATGCGTCGTTTTACAAAATTCAACTATAAAAACAAGGAGTATAGTTGATCGTTTTGTATAAACTAAAGATAATAATATAATGGAAATCTTAAACATAGCTCATACTAAGACTACAAATGAAGTAGGTAGTTCTAGTTGGAAAAGTTTTTCTAACTAAGCTACCATTTTATGAAAAACCATTGAGTTCGGCTATTTTTGATATATATTTTTGATATATATTATATATTATATATTATATATTATATAGTTGACAACTTATCCGCTGAGTTAAGTTGGATTCCTCTTAAAAATTAAAAAAAAAAAGTTATGCTTTTAGACAATAATGGTCAAAAATAGTTTTTCCAATTTTTCATTCATCTGAGTAACAATAATTGAACATAATACATAACTCATATATTTATTGAACAAAACTATATATATATATTTATTTTACTTGGTAACTGTATAATAATACTTTAGTCAATTAAGAATCAAGTATCGAGTATTAATTAAGATACATCCCTTTTTTTACAGAAACATCTGTATCATTTGTACACATTGTAAATATGACCTTCCACATTGTTATATTCATCAAAGAAGATTCAGTGGAGGCGGTTCCATCACACTGGTTATCAAGGGATGGAAAAACATGTGCTTGGCCTAAAATGCATTTAAATCCAACTAAGCAAATTGAAAGAAAAAAACAACCTAATACTATTGAGTACACCTGGTTTGAAATTCGTGTCTTATCTAAACCTATTTGTAAATACAGATATATAATTGTTAACAGTTATATAATTATCACACATAATAATGATAACCAAGGAAACCCCCCCCCCCCTTGTGTGACACATGTAAAACTCCCCTTACAATGGCACACATCATTATTGTCTGCCCCAAATTCTCAACCGCACGTTTCCTGCTCAACAATCCAAGGTCAATTGAAGAAACCCTCAGTCAACAGAACTCCGACAACATTTTCAAATTTTTTAAAAAAATAGAACTTGACAAAAAACTGTAAATATTATAATGTACAAACTTTTTTAATTTCAGGCTAATAATCTGTGTAATTGAAGCCTTTATGTTAATAAAAAAAAAAAAAAAATATATACATATGATTATTAGTTACTATTTAAAAATACCTAGTATAATGAATATTACCAAAAATCATAACTTAAAAAATATTTATTTTTTTTCGTTATATTTAAAATATTTTTAGAAAGTTTAAAAGAAGCCAACGAAAAAGCTAAACGAGCAACTTGTACGTCTGAATTATCTTCCATAGAAGAAGATAATGGAACAAGGAATATTCGACATGAAAAAATGAATGATGACAATTATGATTTCTTATCTTCAAAAAATAAAACTAAAAAACATTTCAAAACAATAATGCAAAACAAAATTCTAAGCCCTCCCAAGTTTATTGAAACAGGTAAAATTGTAAAATAGAATGATTACATTTTTTATGAATATTATACAATATATAATTATTTCTGATACTGTTAGATAATAATGATTCAGATTCTACTTCTAGCAATGTATTGATTTCAAATGTTAAAAGTAAGCTATTATTTAGATTTTGTTAAAATTGTATACTTATGGTATAAAATATTCAACCATTCTTATATTTTGTTAACAGGCAAAAAAAAGTCTCCATCAATATATTCCAAAAAAAAAAAAACTAGTGTAAATATATCTGAAGATAGCAACAGATCACAGACTCAATCATATTTACCTTCTAGAAGTAAGTAAATTGTATCTTATAATACTAATTTATAACAATGATAACACCTACCTAAATCTATAAAGTGCCTATACCTAATCTAAATGTACCTATACTTTATTTTAACAGGATCCCCGTTTCAAAA
>CARXXK010000002.1:55938571-56099614 GCA_949089665.1 Macrosiphum euphorbiae
AAAAAATATTCAAATATGGCAACACTGTGTGACCGATTATGGCTATTAAACAAGGGAAATAATGATATTACTTTTTTCCCCTCCAATTTTTATCACTTTCACACATCCACGTTTCTTATAAGGATTATCAGAACTTGTTGTCAAATAAACGTAATTATTTACGATTAATTCTATACTTTAGGTAAGAAATAGTATACCATATTGTAGTATTGTATCCGTAGAGTTTGAATTTGGATTCAAATTAATGATTTAACTATTTTTTGGTCGTTTTTTTGGGTGTTCGCACTTAGAATTGTATGTGATGAGTAGCTAGTGATTGAAAAGGGTGTTCATTCATTGGAATATCATTACGATTGCATTTTCCAATGAATGAACACACCTATTCAAAGTTTATAATTTATGAATAATTATTTATAGGTAATTAATAATTTTAATTAGGTACCTACTAAAACAAAAAAAATCATTTTTAAATTTCTATTCTCTCTTTTTTTCAATTTTTAAGCAGATAGTATAGAAGCTATTTTAAAATGGATTCAGTGGCAAAAAAAAAAGTACTGCAGATTTAATTACACTGAATATGATTTGTTAGTAGCTATAAATGCATTGAATAATAAAGATTTGTCTTTAAATAAAGAATCTCAATTGTATAATATACCCAAGAGTACCCTGAGCAACAAAATAAATAAAAAAGTACCTCTAAGTCGCCAATTAGGGCCAAAAACCGTTTTAACTTGTGAGGAAGAGACTAGAATAGTAAACTGGATAGTTAGCACTGCTAAATTTGGATTTCCGGTTCATGCAGAGGAAGTAAAGGATTCTGTTCAACTTGTTTTAAACGCATGTGAAAGACCTAATCCCTTTACAAATAATCGCCCTGGTCCTAAATGGTTTGAGCTGTTCTTGAAAAGACATAGTGAGATAACCAAACGAAATACCGAAATTATATCAAAAGCTCGTGCTGCAGTCACCGAAGAAAGAATTAGGGAATGGTTTTGTGAGGTCCAAAAGTTTATAACTGAACAAAACTGTATGGATATATTTGATGACCCTGCTAGAATTATTAATTGTGACGAAACAGGCATGCAAACATGTTCTGCCAGTGGCAAACTTCTCTGTCCTAAAAAAATGCCAGATTTTTATGAAATATGTGGAGGTTCAGAAAAAGAATGTATAACAGTACTATGCACTTTTTCCGCAGATGGCTATAAATTTCCACCGATGATTATGTTTCCCTATAAAAGTATACCAAAATTAATTGCAAGTACATTACCCGAAAACTATGTCATAGGTCGTTCTGATAGCGGTTGGATGGTTTCACCTGCATTTTTCGAATATATTGCTAATTTTCTCTATAATAATCTGGTTCAAAGACAAGTTAAATTTCCTGTGTTACTTTTTCTTGACGGGCATAAAAGTCATCTTAGTCTAGAGCTATCGGAGTATTGCATTAAAAAAGAAATACACATTTTTTGTCTACCACCTAATGCCACCCACATTCTTCAACCATGCGATGTATCAATATTCAAGCCATTAAAATCATTTTGGAAAAATTTTGTTCGTGAAAATAAAAAAGATAACGATGGAGAACACTTTAATAGACATGCAAAAATTATAACTAAATCCAATTTTGGATCACTATTTAAAAAGGCATTTGATAACATTACCATTGAATCTATTATAAATGGTTTTCGTGTTTGTGGTCTATACCCATTTAATCCTGATGCCGTAAATTATAACAAATGCATTTCTAATCGTTTTAAAGAGGTCAGTAATAATAGTGAACACGATAGTTTAAACGGCAATGAACGACCAGTAGCTTCATCTTGGGTACCTACAAAGTCTGATTTTGTCACCACAAAAAAAAAACCTTGCTCTATTTACTAGAAGCAAACGTAGGTAAAAATAATTTGGAAAAAGAACCGAATTGTTTAGAACAAATTTTAAGTATATGTGATGAGAGAATAGGATTGATTGAATGTAATACAGAGCAAGTAGTACAATTAGTTGAGAATACTCTAACAAATTCCGATATTTCGTTATCAAATTTAAATATTTTAGACATTCCAATTGAAATTGATGGCGTATTATACAACACTAGCGATATTGACCCATTAAATATCACCCCAGAAATACAGGTTACATATTTAACCAATGATAATGGGGAAAATGAACCAGATCTAGAGGAAAGCAATGGAAATCGCTATATCGAGGCTAGTAATAGTTTAGATGACTTATGGCTAAAACATATGCCATGGCCAACAAGTGCTGAAATGATCAATCCAAACAAAAAAAATAAAAAACCTCCTGTACCTTATGCCATAATATCTGAACAGTGGAGAAACATTCACGAAGAAAAAGAAACTGAGTAAAAGGAAAAACAAGAAGCAATTAGAAAAAGACGAGAAACCAGAATTCAAAAACTTAAACTTGCTGAAGAAAAAAAAATTGCAACAAATGAAAAGAAAAATTATGATAACAGTTCTACATCTGACTCTAAACCTGAACCTGTAGTTCCGCTAAAAAAATTAAGAAAAATTCTAAGTATATTTCATGTGATTATAAAGTTGGCGACTATGTTATTATTGAGTACGAAAAAGAATATTTCCCTGGAGTAATTAGAAAAGTAAAAAAAAAAATACAAATATACGAAATAAGTGCAATGGTCATGGTTGGAGCAGATTGGAAGTGGCCAGAAATTAAAGATGTGTTGTGGTATCCTAAAAGTTCAATTATACAAAAAATACTACAGCCCACTTTAGTAAACGTGGAAGAAAAAATATTCTGTGTACCTGAAATAACAGAATTGAGGGCAACGATACAGTTACCAAATACAGTTACCTAGTTACCAAAGATATCACATAGTTACCCAGGACAGTACCATATGTTAGCTGTTACCATAGTTACCAGACTAGTAATTGACTCGTACTTTGACAAATATGAAGTATGAAGTGAGAAATATTACAACAAAAATGTACCGGTTGGAAAATGTTGTAAGCGACCAGCAAAAAATAAATAATTCTTCTACAAAAAATAATTATCATCCTGTTGATGAAATTATTTACAAATTCCCGTTAACCAGCCTTGATGAATTAAACATATTTGGAGAAAAAATAATGGACAACGATTTTCGACAAAAAATGGTAAGAATGATTCAATTAAAAATGAACTTATCAATATACTATTATTATTATTAATATAAAATACCTCTATTATGTATTATTTTATACTATTTATGTGTAAAAAGCCCAATGGTGTTAATATCGATATATAAAAAATAAATAAATAATACATACACTTGCAAAATTATGATTTTCTTCTCATTAATTAAACTTAATATATTTTAATTCAGTTTCAGCTATTGTAAATATTAAAATATACACTGTAGTAGTGTAGTTTATTTTGTATTCATTTAATATAATATATAATTAATACACCTGTATAATATAATATGTTCACTTTTTTATAGATAACATTTTTAGTTCGACTAGAACGTACAACAGTGTCAGATATGACGCGTCAAATTATGTCAAAAGTGTTTCACAATAATTTGCTGAGCAAATTCTCATATAGCGGACAAAAAAAAAAAATGATTTTCTCTACTCTAAATTCTTGTGCCCTTATATTTGGTAATTATTATTTTTTAACTACCTATATTTAAGTTTGAAATTATTTAGAAATTAATAAATGGAAATTTCATATTATAATATATTATAAGATAATATTGTGTTTCATAATATGAAAATTGTATTACAATACAATACGGTTGTAATGTGCTTACTACTTATGAAAGTTCTAGTAGTTTTTATTAAAAATAATTCTAAATTACATTTTTTCTTATATTTTGTTTGAAATTTAGGAGTGGTTGTATAACCGCTTTAATATTTCCTCCCCCCCCCCATCCCATCATCTCTTCCTAATTTTACTAACTTATACCTATGCTATACCTGCATATTAAACCCTATAATATTTTATATACTTTTAATATATAAAATAAATATGTACCTATTTACATTTTACACGTGTGTTTCAGAAACCATAAGAACTGTACAAAATCATAAAAATTGTATTGATCAAGAGATATTGAAACCAATGAAATTTTATATGGCTAGTGTCAAGTTTCGAGAAGAAAAAAAACAAAACAAAAATAACAATTTAATTTCTTAATTTGTACCTTAAAATTTCATTTATTTAATTTACACAGTTAAACAGTTATTATTTATTTTTTTGTGATACACAAATCAAGATACTAGAATGTAACTAACAATGTAAAAACCCTTTCCGTAGTCATTAAGCTATAATATTTTTTGTCTTGTACTCTTAATTCAAGCTAGGCTAATGACCTGTGATGTCGAAGCCTTATTTTCAAATAAAAAAAAAAAAAAAAAATAGTATTGTGTTTATTATTTATAATCTATAACTAAATTATGTAGCAATTTATATCACTTAATTATTATTATATAATATAATACTATAAATAAATATATATTTAGTATGGAAACCCAACTGGATATTTTTTTTGAATAATTTTTTTAGATTCTGAGTGAAACGATGAATGTATTGATTTTACAATGATGTGTGTTTTTTTTTTATTTTTTTTTATTTTTTTTGTATCTGTGTACACGATAAGTAGTCGAAATAATGCTTCGATTTTCGACTTCAGTATCTTGTTCGATTGGAAAGTGAATATCGTTGGTGCATTGGGGAGGTCAAAATTTAAAATTACCAGTACTTTTCAAAAGCGCCAAGAAAAACAAAAGAAAAATTAAGGAAAAACGGGAATTTTTACGCAAAATCGATTTTTCAGAAAATTGAATTTGGTTTTTGGTGTAACTTTAAAACAAATGACCGTAGGTACATGCAATTTTCACTGGTTGTTTATATTTGCATCTTCTATACACGATAACATTTTCAAAATATTTTGATTTATTTTGAACAGTTTAGGGACATTTTCATTTTAATTTTTTTTTAGTTTTTTTTCTAGAAATATCAATAAAATTTTATTTGTTGGTTGCGAAAGCTTGAAAATTTAATAGAAGGCTCCTAATATATTGTTTCAAAGGCAGATGAAAAATATTAAAAATCCTTAGTCACAATTTTTTTTTATAAGCATTTAAAGTTCAAAAATTGACAAAATATGGAAAAATCACGAAAATTAGCAAACTATTTTGAGATAAGAATTCGTAAAAATTTTTCCTTTTAAATCTAAGATTTGAAAATGTAATACAAGATTACTCATAAGTTTGTCTACCTGTATCAATAAAAAAATCTCTACCGGACAGTTAAATTAAATTTTTATGAGCGTTTGAAATTCAAATTTTTACAACATTGGATATTCACTCGATTTCTCATGTAGCGATTTCCTTATTTTGTTGTAATTCAAAAACGAATATTTGTAGATACATGAAAATTTCACTGAATGTTTATATTAGCATTTCCTATACACCATACGATTTTGAAAATATTTTGACTCTTTTTGAGCTGTTTACGGACATTTTCATTTTTCAATTTTTTTAGTTTTTTTTTCTATGAATATCAATAAAGTTTTATCTGTTGGGCCAAAAAGTGTAAAAATTTAATACAAGGTTCCTGATATATTGTTACAATATCAGTTGAAAAATATTAAAAATACATAGGCACAATTTTTTTTTATAAGCATTTAAACATCGAATTTTGACAGAATTTTTCAAAATCTCGAAAATTATTAATCATCGTAATTAATAAATTATAAAATATTCAGTTTTTATAGCTAAGGATTGAAAATTTAAAACAAGATTCCACGTAAGTAGTTAATTCTCTTACCAAAAAATCTAAAAAATATACAATCACAGTTTATTTTATAGTCATTTTATGTTCAAATTTGGACGAAATTACATATTAAAAAACCTAGTTATTTGGTTGTGATTATATAATATTATTCGTGGGTACCTACTTGAAACTTCTAAAGTGTACTATTATATATCTATGATAGTATCAGGGTTTGTTATTGATGTTGATGTATAACGTGTTATAAGTACCTAATGGATATTGTGATAATATGATATGATTAATTTGGAATATATTATAGGTCAATTTTTTTTTTTAATACCATAGATATGTATATAATTTGTCTTAAACCTAGACTGACATACCGTCTTCGCTCAGAATCGTTTTTCTTATACAATGATATTGTATCATTGAATTCAAATTTAAAAGCATCCATTATACAGTGACCCACTTGTAACCTACTGTACAGCAGAGCGACATCCACTTACCCACCTTTTTTATTTTGCCCTTAAGCTTATTTATTACTGCCCGTATTACTAGCCATTATGCATTCACTATATAAATGGATAGGTATCTGAAACAGAAATTTAGTGCATTTCTATTGTAACATAATCTGATCTAGTTAATTATAATTTTTAGTCTAGCTTATCCTCCTTACCAAAATTTCTTATTTTGCCTCGGTAAATGTTATTTAAATCTTATGTAACATCATTAATAAATACTTCTTTTTGAGTCCATATGTATATTATATTTTTCTTAACAACATTTTATTTATGTGTATGCTTATTTATGAATTAATCATTAGCAGATACTTTAATGATAATTATTCCCTATTTCTTTGAAATATTAAATATTATAAATATATATATTCTGTTATATTATTATTTTATTGCCAGAAACAGTGTAAAGAGACGAAATAATATCTGAAAATAATATACTGAGAGTTGTATGAAAATGATAGAAATCTATTTAAACACGAATAAAACAATATATTACATATATTTGTAGTATATAATATAGTATGTTTCTAACAAAATGTGTCTTAAAAATAAATTGAAAATATTATCAACATAATTTTATTAGATTTTAAAAATATCAGAAAAATATATTTTAAAAACATCTATTTAGAAATGTTTTAAATATAATTTAAAAATATTTTGAAAACCATTGCAAAATGTTTTGATGACTATTTTTGCCGGCCAAAAAACGTTTATAAAACAAATAGAAAATGATTGATGACGATTAAACTATGTTTGTAAAATAACAATTACTTTCCAACAGATATTTTAAAAATATTTAGAAAACCTAATTTGGCTATGTCCCCAGGTATTTTTTTTTTTTTTATTTCAAGTCGAAATATACAATCTATATCAGATGACATAATAAGCATATATGATAAGGTACAGATAACATGAGTATACAAAATACAAGAAAAAAGTGAGTAAAGAAGCCACCCAATGATGACACTTTAATGTTGATAGTTATGTATGAAAAAGTATATGTATTAAATAATATTTAATTAGTTAATATTTTTTATTTTTATTTTTATTTCTATATTAAAATTTATAACAGGTCTCTGCACCATTTACGTTTTAAACGTCTGGGAGGACTGCCGGCGATTGAGAGGGAGGAAAGGTTTTTAATTAAAGGATTTGAGTGGGAGGAAAGACGGTTGTGGAATCTTTTGTAAAAGTGTTTGGCTTCCTCGTGGATAGTTTTTAATTTTAGGTCAGTATGGAGAGTATGGTTAGATATGTATTGGGGAGCATTTATTAATTATCTTAGCCCAATGTATTGAAAACATTGAATTTTATTTAAATTTGTCTTTTTTGCACTACCCCATATCTGTATCCCGTACGTCCAGATTGGTTTCAGTAGTGTTTTGTAGATGAGGAGTTTGACATGAAGGGAGGTGTGTTTATTAGATACTAGAGGTTTCAGGATACGAAAGCGGTTGTTCAGTGAAAGTCTTTTTGCTCTAATATGGTGGGCCCAAGTTAATCTTTTATCTAAGGTGAGACCAAGGTATTTGACTGAAGGAGAGGATGGGATTGGAGCACCGTACAGAGTTACCTCAGGGGTAAGAGCTGATCTAAGCGTAAAGGTGGTGTGTATAGACTTGCTATGGTTTAATTTAAATCTCCATTTGGTATACCAATTGTCCATAAGGTTTAGGTGAGTTTGAAGGTTTGCGGAGGCTATGAACGGATTGTCATTCATAGATATAATTACCTTGTCATCGGCATAATCTGCTATTGATGTATATGGTGTGATTGGTTGATCTGCGGCGAATATAATGTAGAGAATGGGGGATAAAATGCCACCCTGTGGGACCCCAGCACTTATACTGCCAATACTTGACGTGTCAGACCCGTATCGTATTTGGAAGGTACGTTCAGTTAGGTATGATTTGATTAGAAGATAGAAGGGTGAAAGAAGAAATGTTTATAGTTTATGGAGGAGACCATCGTGCCAGACTCTATCAAAAGCTTGTGATATGTCTAAGAAAGCTGCTGTACAAAATATTTTTTTTTTCCAGAGGGAAAGATATTGCATCTACTACCCTATGCAGTTGATGGGTCGTCGAGTGCGAAGAACGAAAACCAAACTGGTAGTCTGGCAGAACTTTCTTGTCAGAAATTATTGGTAGGATAGGTTTAAGTATAAGTTTTTCTAGAACTTTCGCAAGGCAGGGAAGAAGACTTATTGGTCTATAGGAAGAAGTTTCATCAGCTGGCTTATTTGGCTTATGGATCATAATGATTGTCGAGAACTTCCATAATAGTGGAAAATAAGATAATCGGATTATTGAGTTGAAAATATGAGTAATATTAACAATGGCTCTTTTGGGGAGACATTTAACTACTTCGGCCGTGATTAGATCGTAGCCTGGAGATTTTTTTGTGGGTATTTTTGGATTTGATATTTTAAATCGTTAGGAGAGAAGGGTTTAATTGGGAGAGAGGATTGAGGAGGGACACTGAGAGACCTATTGACCAGTGATATAGTATCAGGATCAAATATATCTGGATGAGGCAGGAATATCTCAGAAAGATGTGTTTTGAATAGTTCAGCTTTTTCAGAGTCCGATGGCGTAAGACTGCCGTTATGTTTTATTAAAGGGAGGTTAGGGGCTTTATATCGGAGAATTTTTTTTGGGTTTTCCACAGACTGCCATCTTTTGAGGAGAGATTAGTAAGATTGTTAACTATCATTATATTTTTGTGTTTTGCGAGGGTTTTCTTCAAAGAGTTTGCCAGTTGGTTGTACATTTTTTTATGTGAGGGTAAACGAGTGCGTTGATAACAGGCTCTAGCCTTACGCTTTTCAGTTATGAACGTTCTTATCACTTCAGGAAGTGGGTTAAAAATATGAGGAGTGGCGGAATTTGCATTTGTGGCAGACCACGCCGCCATCTGTATAATGTTAGTTAGATCCTTAACCGCTAAGTCAATATCGTCAGGTGTTTTGAGTTTGATATTTAATTTAATATTTTCATTTACATTATCATGAAATTTGGGACGATCAGTGAAACGATTGAATAGGTTAGGCGATGTTAGTAGAATTGGGGGAGAGGTATTTAAAGTTAATAATACAGAGGATTGATCAGAATTTAAATCAAGGATATTTGTTGTGTTATTATAAAGTGAATTGGGTAATTTAGTGACGAAAATATCAAGTATGTCCTGTTTTTTTTTTTGAGAGAAGATGGCCAGTACGTAGAGAGGTGCAAGTACTTTGTATTTTTTTAAGTTTATAAATATGTAAAGCGTAGTACCTCGAGGATTGCCTGTGCGACAGCCCCACGATTGGTGTTTCGTATTAAAATCTCTACCCACTATGAAATTATTTTTAATTGTGTTGAAAAATTCAGTAAACCTAGAGGTTGTTATATTATGTTTGGGGGGGGGGGGGAGTAAATTGCCACAATAGTAAAGTAAGTAAAGTTTAATTTAATTTGAATTGAGCAAGATTGACAGAAGTCTTGGGAAAAACCAGGCAAAGGATGGTAAGTAATGGATGACTTAACATATATAGCCACGTCTCCGTGTGCCGTATTATCAGGATGATTTGTATTAATCAATTTATAACCTGGGATATATGTTTTAGAATTATTAGTGAAGTGAGTCTCAGAGATGAGGGCAATATCAATTCGTTTGTTGTTTAATACAGTTTCGAGTTCGTGAGCATGATATCTAAGGCCATTTACGTTGAATAGTAATATAAGTAGGGAGTTGTCGGTGACAGAGTTATTGTTATAGTTGTTATTTAGCATTTTAATCAAGTAGGCAGGAAATTACTTTAGTGAGAAGGGAAATTAAAGGATTAATGAGAGACTTAAAGTCGTCTATGAAACTTGACATTATCTTATTAATATCAGGAGGGGGAGGAATTGTGTTACGGTGGACGTAACAGTCCAAGGCGATCAGCTGCAGAATTGTTCTAGTCCGCCAGTGCTGTCAAGGAGCAACCAGAATTGTTCTAGTCCGCATATGCTGCCAGGGAGCAACCAGAATGATCTTGCACAGAAATCAACGGTGTCCTCCGGCATTGATAGTAATTTTATCAGTAGCAACAATGTGCAGCCGCAAAATGGTGATACAAATAGTGTTTTAGCCTTATTGTTGGAGCAAAATCGGCTTCTTATGAACCAAGTGAATGAATTTATGCAACAACGTTCGGCACCGAGTCCGGTCAGCGTTCATAGTATCGGATCAAATAGCTACTACGTAATGCCGGTCTTTCTTCAGTCATTGCCTGACTTTGTCGATAAAGAATCTCACGCTGAAGCGTCGAACTGGATTAAGGGCATCAATTCAACTGCTGATTTGCATAGTTGGCCAGATACTTTAAGCTCGAAATTGTACGAACAAAACTTAAAGGTGCTGCTCGTAATTGGTACTTGGGATGACATTTTTCTTGTTGGGAACACTGAACAACAGTTCAAAGATGCTTTTATTGGCACCCTAGCATCAATTGTTGACCTTACGAAATTGTTAATTGCTCGTCAACAAAGAAAAGGCGAAACCATTACCGAATATTTTCACGACAAAGCTCGTATGTACCGAGAGCTCAAATTTGACTTTGAATCCAAACGGCAAATTATTGAAGGTATTCGCGTGAACTGTGTATTTATCTATTGAGTAAAAGCCACAAAAATGAAAATGAGTTACTGATTGATATTGTTACGTTCATGAAGATAAATGATTCCCGAACTGCGCGTTTCAAGAATGTACCACGACCAGTGCAGGCAGAAGTATTAACTAAAACTGATAGCCCTAAGTCTATAGTAGTAAATAAGCTTCCAAGTTCAGCTGTGAATCCTAAACATTCATCTCAAAAGGTCAAAGCTCGATGTTACAACTGTGGATCGTTCGAGCACATCTCACCAGCTTGTACTAAGCCGAAACGACCAAAGGGTTCGTGCTTCAAGTGTGGGTCTGCAGATCATCAGATTAACCAATGTTCTTCAGATCAGTTTCCAGCCGACAGTCAACATCAGCAGGCTCCTAGCAACTCAGCCATGGTATTGCAGCAGTCAGATGTGGTAACTCCAGCTTATGTTATAAATATAGATGTAAAATTTAACAATAGTTTGTTATCAAACATCTTGGCAGTTGTAGATACTGGTAGTCCTATAAGTTTAATTAGGGAACAAGTGTTACCAGAACACACTAAAATTGTAACAAGTCCAATTAACTCTGGTATTGTAGGTTCAGAATTGATAATTTTAAGTCAGATGTATGTAGATGTTTTTCAGCCTAATATTGGCGATCCACTAAATATTAGATTAAATGTAGTGCCTAACGACACAATTAAATGTTATTGTTTACTGGGTAGAGATTTTCTGTCGCATCCAAGGGTAATTTTTGGAGTTAATAATGGTAGTTTTGAAATTGAAATTAAACGAAGTGACATAATATAATTTAATGAAATTCTTAACTTTGAATATGAAAGATGGCAGTATTGATCTTAAGCTGGACCATACTTTACCTGAGCATATTAAAGTGGAAATGAATAATATATACAAACAATTTTATTTGGATAATGCTAGTGAGCAGGATTATGAACCATTGGTTAGTGAACCTTTGCAGATTGTTTTAAAACATCAGGATGTGTTTAGCATCCAACCAAGACGATTATCATATTATGAAAAAAATTAATTACAAGAAATAATAGATTCCTTACTTAAAAATGGTGTGATTAAAGAAAGTAACTCAGAATATAGTATTAATATAGTGTTGGTGAAGAAGAAGTCTGGTGAACTGAGATTGTGCGTTGATTATAGAGAACATAACAAGAGATGCTGTAGAGATAGGTATCCAGTTCCACTAATCGACGACCACCTTGACCTATTGAGAGGGAAAAAATATTTCTCAAGCCTTGATTTAAAAGATGGTTTTTATCATATTGAAGTGGCCGATTCATCTAGGAAGTACACATCTCTTATATCTCCATTAGGCCAATCTGAATTTTGTAAGATGCCATTTGGACTTTGTAATGGTCCAAGTAAGTTTCAAAGATTTGTCAATAGTATTTTTAAAGAACTTGTTATAACAAATAATTCAATCAATATTGGAAGCTACAATTGGATCTTTTTTGACATTTAATTCAATTTCGTTATGTTTTAATTTGATTATTTCATCTTTTGATCTACATTTGTCACTAATTACTTCGTTTATTAGTTTCCATGTTAATTTCGGGTTAGAACTTACATTTTTAAACTTTTGTTCATAAAATTTTATCTTTGCTAACCTAACGGAATTCGTAAAGTAATTTTTGTATTTTTGTAGTGTAAAGCTAAACATTGATTGTTAGGATGTTTTTTACATTTAATTGATAGATATTTTTTACGGTGGGCTGAGATTAATAATTCGTTAGTCATCCACTCTTTTAAACGTTTATTTTTATCGCTTATTAATCTACACGTTGTAGATGTATCAATTGCAGATTTAATTTTAGAATCGAAAACGGAATAGCATTTTAATAACATCACTAATTTCATTATATACTTCAGCCCATTTTCCATTAGCTAATATAGATAACAGAAGATTGTAATTAATTGTACTAAACATTTTATTTTTTTGAACAAATTCAGTATTGATAGGAATTGAGGTACATACAGTACAGTGATCACTGTATCAGTGATATCAGTTAAAATGACACCGGAATTAATTTTAGTCATTAGGTAATCGTTCCCATTAATAAATATATGGTCTAAACATGCATGATTAAAACCAATAGGTAATCTTGTGTAAACATTAATAAAAGAGACATATTGATTTTCTGAAAGCAAATTTAAATAACCGTTATTATTTTCTTTTATACCAATTATGTTAATATTCATATCACCAGTGAGAACTGTTATCGCATTATTTATTTTGGAATCATCAATTACTCTCAATAAAGCATTCAAAAAGTTATTACTATCCGAAATGGGTGACCTATACATACATACTAAATTTATAGGCACTTTTATATTTCATATATAAAGTTTTAAAATATTTACATCTACAAAATCATACTCAAAAAATTCAACAATTAACGTGCTTTTAGCAAAAACTATAACACCATCATTTTGGTTTCTTTTTATGGAGAAACAATGCTAAAGCCATCTATTAAATAATCACACGATAAAAGATTATGCCACGTTTCGGTTAGAACAATTACATCAATGTCCCTATATTTAGCATCATTTTCCAGAAACAATAGAAGCTCATCAAAGTGAGCATTTATACTCCTAATGTTACAACATATTATATTAAGATAATTACAAGACGCATTATTATTTATATGTACAAATTTAGAAAAATAATAGTTTGTTCTGTAATTTAAACAATCTTCACAGACGTTTTCCATAAAAAATGTAAACATATGAATTTAATACTGATAAATGGCTATGCACCTACAGAAGACAAGCAACAAGACGAGAAAGAAGCTTTTTATGAAGACCTGAACACGATATTCGAATCAATTGCCAAAAGCCAACCGAAGATTATCCTTGGAGATTTCAACGCTAAAATAGGAAAAGAAGAAATGTATAGACCAACAATAAGAAAAGAAAGCCTCCATACTCATTCTAATGAAAATGGAAACCGACTAATTAACTTTGCAATCTCTAAAGGACTAAGGATAAGTAGCACGTGTTTCCCACACAAAAACATCCATAAAGAAACATGGGTCTCACCCGGAGGTAGTACCAAAAACCAAATTGATCATATCATGACAGATATGAAGATAAACAATATTATAGAAGATGTCAGGAGTCTTCGTGGAGTGTCTGCTCAGTCAGACCACTTCTTAGTTAAAGCTAAAATACAAATTAAACTACCTCGTAAATGGAGAAAAAGAATAATAATAGAAGAAAAAGTTGATATAGATAACATAAAAAACTCTGAAATGTTAAAAGAATACAAAAATAAACTAAAGAACAAATTAAAGGACGGAATAGAGGGAGAAAATATTGAAACCCGTTGGAAAAAATTAGAAGGAATAATAAAAACAACTGCTTTGGAACACCTAGGAAAAAAAAAAAAGTACAAAAGCATAAATGGTTTAACGATAAGTGTCAAAGCGCAATTGAAGAAAGGGATAAAGCGAGATCATTGATGCTTACAAACCCAAACACAGAAAACAATAACAATTTTGCCCAGAAGCTTAGAGAAGCTAAACGTATAATAAGAAGGGAAAAACGATTATGGGAAAAGGAAAGAATAAAACAGATTGAAGACAACAGGACGAACCTGAAACTCTTCTTTAAACAAACAAAAGAATTAAAAACGGGGTATAACCCCAGAACAGAAATAATGAAAGAAGAAAATGGAGAACTTGTAACAGAAGGAGAAGAAATTGCAAAACAGTTTGGGAAAGTGTTCGAGGAACTACTCAACCCACAAACGCTCCAAGACCATACGCAAATTGAGTACTATACAGCAGAACCTGAATACGTAGAACCAACGGACGACGAAGTTAGAATGACCATAAACACACTTAAAAACAATAAATCGCCAGGTGAAGATGGCTTAGCTTCAGAACTCTTAAAATAAGGTGGTGAGGAACTAATAAGAGAAGTAGGGAAATTAATCAGAGATGTATGGCATAAAGAAGAAATACCAAAAGAATGGCAATTAGCAATAATATGTCCAATTTATAAAAAGGGAAACAGATCAAGATACCAAAATTACCGAGGAATATCGTTGCTAAATACAATGTACAAAGTATTGTCAGGTCTCATACTAAACAGAATAAAACCTTACATAAAAGATATCATTGGGGACTACCAGTGTGGTTTTATGAGTGGTAAATCCACCATAGATCATATTTTCACTGTTAAACAACTAGTTGAGAAACATTATGAATTCGACAATGATCTACATCTACTATTTATTGACTATAAACAGGCTTATGATTCAATTAATAGAGAAGTACTATGGGACACACTTATAACCTTTGGGATACCAGCTAAGATAGTGAAAATGATCAAATTATGTATGAATAAAACCAGATGTAAAGTTAGATTCAATCAGCATAATATATCAGATGAATTTGAAGTTAAGACTGGACTTCGACAGGGAGATGCCCTATCCCCAATACTCATTAATATAGCTTTAGAAATGGTAGTTAGAAAAACTCAGAAAAAATATGGTGGGGTAAACTTGGAAGAGAACAGAAGACAATGCGGAGTACTAGCGTACGCAGATGATAGTATCATTTTGGGATCAGACAGTCAAGAAGTCAAAGCAGGAACCAAAGAACTAATAATAAACAGCAAAGACATTGGACTACAAATAAACGAAGGGAAAACCAAATATATGGTAATATCTAGGCGAGAAAATCACGAGGAAAATTTAGAAGTTGAGACATATAAATTTGAAAGAGTACAAAATTTTAAATACCTGGGTGTTACAATAAATAGCAAAAATAATAATCATGATGAAATTAAAATAAGACTAACTGCAGCAAATAAATGCTATTACGGAGTAAAGAGTATACTAAAATTAAAATAGGTATCACTCAAATCAAAAATCACAATATACAAGGTAATTATCAGACCAGTCCTTCTATATGCATGTGAAACATGGCCAACGACTAAAGGAGACGAAGACAAATTAGCAATACTCGAAAGAAGAATATTTGGGCCAAAAATAAATAACATGACACAACAATATGAGAAAAGAAACAATATATAAATACAACAGTTATATAAAGAGCCAGACATAGTAGCAGTATTAAAAAATAGGAGAATGGCATGGGCCGGTCATGTATGGAGGTCAAATGGTCTTATGAAAGAAGTTTTAAAATGGAAACCCCAGGGGAAAAAACCACTTGGCAGGCCGAAACAAAGGTGGATCGACAAAGTGGAGAAGAACTTAGCAGAGATCGGAATACGAGATGGAGAAACAATAGCACAAGACAGAGACAGATGGAAGCAAGTTTGTGTTGCGGTAATGGGCCTCAATGGCCTTTAAAAACCGAAGAAGAAGAAGAAGAAGACGTTTTCCATAAGGGAAAATAAAATAATAAATACGTTACAAAAAACAAAAAATTAAAAAATTATTTTAACTTATTTAGAGATAACTCACTATCAATTACTATAGCTTTTGATAGTTCGTTTTTTTTTAGGAACAATTTATTGTCTTTGAACCAGACAAATTTGTAACCAAAATCACGGGCAAATGATTTATTTATAAAAAATAGATTTCTGTTGAATGGCGTTAAATTATCGTTGATATAAATAGCTTCATTCTTCCAGGTAACATCGACACTATTACCTGTTGGTTTGATTTTCCTAGAGTTTTCAATCAGCTCTTTCTTGTCTCGTTTCGAAGATAGTTCAGCTACAATTTTCTTAGATTTGGTGTTGAATTTTGATTGAACACGATACGCATTGATGACATCAATTTCCACCTTTAACGATTTTGCAATTTTTTCAACTGTATTTTTACAAACTTCATTAGTTACTTCCGTTACGTTCACAATTTCAACGAAATTATCAAGCGATTTTTGTTCAAGGATATTCATTTTTTTCTGAAGTATACTAAGATCATATCCCAAGTTATAATTTTGTTCTTTTAGAATTCTGTATTCCTCCCTTAAGACTTTCATAGACTGAAGAAGTTCTTTTAGTTGATTTCCAAACGTATCAAACTTCTCACTCATAAAATTAACGGAGTCCGTCAAAATTACGAATGATTCGTTGGTTACTACTTTTGCATCATTCCCTTTTTCAAAATTCATAGTAGGCGATTTCGCATTAGAGTCGTTAATGAACTTGCACTTTACACAACTCCATTTTTGTTTTGTATTTTTCGACATTTTTCGAAATGTAGCTTCTCGTAACTGCACACATCCAAAATGAAAATAACCATTGCATGTAGAACATTTCAATTCATCATCCTCGTAAATATCGATGTTACATGTATTGCACAACATTTTACCGTAGGTAGATAATTGAATTAAATATTATAAAAGAAGATAAGCAAACACTGATTGCACTATTCACACACGTCCACACAGAATTATAACGAATTAAAATAAGATAAGCGAGCGAACTAAATGAACATACGTCTGTGCGCGTCGGCTAAATAATCGTAACTGAAAAACAATGCCAATAACATGTCAGGCAAATACAGTGGTTGCAAGCAAGAATTTTCCAATGGACCTACGTGTGTAGACTACATATCGGTGCATGTTTTGATATCAATTTAAACTCCTCAAAACAAGTATTGAGTGTGTGACGGACGATAGAGTGAGATTATATGAGTCAGGAGTCGGAAAATAACGTATTTCGTAATTATTGAATCTTGGGGATTGCAATAAAACGAACTAAGATATTTTTCTGAATTTTCCAATGGGCCTTCGTGCATAGAATCGGTGCATATTTCGATAGTACACCTCGGGATATTTAAGTGTTCGGGATTGGCTAGACCTCAGGATACTATTTTTCTCAGGATACTATATACCAAAAACACAACAGAACGATAGTAGAAGTACCTACTCAGGAATGCACTCATATAATTTGTAGAACTGTAAGTTTATCACTGGATTTACAACGATTTTCTAAAGGGGAGTACCACGGTTGTCTACTCAGGTTGGCGCACGGCGTGTTATCGCTGGTTTATGCGGCGACCGCAGTGAACTAAATCGCTAGTAGTCAGTAGGCCTGAGTGGCTGCCTGCTGTATGAGTGTCGAGTTCACTACTCAGTACTCATGACGAAATAATTTTGTTTATTTATTATAAGCAGTCGCACTACTCGTCTGTTCTTAACAGTTTATACTTTAATTGTTATTAAAAATAAAGTCTGATTTTACTTTACTGTCTATTATCTAACGGTATAAGTACCGTATAAGACAAGTACCTATACGTGTATGTGTATGGCGGAGATTTGATGGAATTTAGGGGGGGGGGTCTAAAGTTTTTTCTTACAAAATAAGAAGTGGGACTTCTTATTAACTAACTTCTGTTACGGTGGATCCTTGTTGGTCAGTAACTTAAGTTACCTACCCCCATGTTACTGTAACAAAATTACTTTAAGTAATTTGATGTTAATTCAATAATATTTTATTGTAAGTAACTTATATTGTTATTTAATATACACTTGTAGACCTATGCTAATAGACAGTTAGTTAATTAAGAAAGTTTTCCTTCATACTTAATGACCGGGATATAATAATTTATGTTTGAATCCAATAAATAAAATTGGAAAAATACCTAATAGCAATTATATGACCATATATTTTATATCTAAGTTAGATAATCTAACTAACATACAGTTTGTAATTATTTTTTTTTTTTTTTCATTTCAATAATGATTTTTGTAGCCTAAAAACAAAAAACAATAATTAAAATAAATAAAAATTTTAAAATTAGCAATATCAAGCAGATTTGATATCTTATGAAATTTTAAATTTTCTTGATAGGAGAACTGCTGAAGTATCATTTGTAATTAGGGCTAAAATCTACTTTACCAACCCCCTCACGATTTTCAAAATTTTTTTTTCAAAAGACTTGTTTTTTATGTAAACCCAAACTTGCGACGCCGAGACGCAGACTCCCTGCTGGTGGGACACTGTGCCTCAGGGCGATACTACTGGTGAACGCGGTGACCGTGGGCCTAAGTCATGGACGGAGGTAGTTAGGAAGACCAAGAGGGGCAGGACAGACCGCGAAGAAGATATAACAGCAGTCAAACAGGTGGCAGTTCCGATGAAAGCGAATAGAGCTGAGCCGCGAGCAAGAGCACGCCCTTCAGCAATCTTGGTCAACGTGGTAGCAAATGACTTCCCCGAGTTAGCCAAAAAGATTCGCGGTGGTGTAAATCAGACGGTTATAGGAGATAGCGTGGTTGGAATGAGACAGTCGAGGTCCGGCGGCCTCCTTATTGAAGTTCGCGGCGACCAGTCACAAATCGAGGCAGTTCGTGCAGAAGTAGCCAGATCTGCAGGGCCTGAGGTAGACGTGAGATCCCTCCAGCAGAAAGCACTGGTTGAGGTGAGGGACCTCGACCAGTGGACCAGTTCCGCGGAGGTGTTGGACGCAGTGGCAAATGCTACCAGGTTAGGCAAGGAGGATGTAAGAGTAGTCAGCCTCAGGAAGAGGTTTGGCGGTGCACAGATGGCACTGGTGTCTATTCCTCTAAGGGAATCCAAAAAGCTGATCGAGTCTGGCCGACTGAGGGTCGGTATGGTGAGCTGTAGGGTCAGGCCAGCTGATCCTAAAGTGCGATGTTTCCGCTGTCTCGGTTTCGGACACATGTCCAAGTCATGCACTGGTCCTGACAGGACGGAATGTTGCCGGCGGTGTGGCGCAACTGGACACAGAGCAGCAGGTTGCAGCGCTGATGCGTCGGTGGCATTAGCTTTCGCTAAGGCTGTTGATGCTGACGTACGGGTTAGGTCAGACAATGACTCCAAGCGTGATACGGCCAATGTGTCAGGAGCGACGCAGGATGACACACAATGACCCGTATTATACAGATTAATGTCGGTGTCTGCAGAGCCGCCCAGGACCTGGCACTGGTGACGGCGAATGTAAAGATGGCTGATGTACTGATCATTAGCGAACAATATAGGATGAAGGAGATTGCTGGTACGCGGACGCGGGCGGACGGTCTGCGATCGCAATCCTAGGGCACCTCCAAGTAGGTGCTATCGGACCACGCCTGCAAGGCATTAGGTGGGCCGAGGTGAACGGGTGTCGTATTTATAGCTGCTACTGTTCCCCAAACGTACCTTTTACAGACTTTGAGGCATTCCTGAACAGGCTAGAAACAAGCGTACGAGAAGCCAAATGCCCTGTTATCGTCGCCGGCGATTTTAATTTGAAATCCCAGGAGTGGGGCAGTCCATTGGAGGATAAGCGAGGTAAAGCGTTGGCAGACCTCGTTGCATCCCTGGGACTGGTCACCTGCAACCAAGGCAATGAACCGACGTTCGTCCGAGGAGCCTCAGAGTCGCACATCGATCTGACCTTTGCTACGCGGGCCGTGGCGTACCAAGTAACCGACTGGAAGGTGATCGATGAGGAGTCCCTCAGCCTCCATCGGTATATTGAATACTCCATCGGCAAGAAACGGACTCGGGACCTCCAGCAGGCCAGAAGGGGATGGGCGATTAGAAAGCTGAACCGCGCTAAGCTAGAGGAGTCGCTGAAATCTGGTGTCAATGAGGTCAACCTGAGCGCAGAGACAGCATGCGACAAAGCAATTGATTGGCTGACGAAAGCGTGCGACGTCAGCATGCCTAAATCAGGTAATAACAATCGCCGTCCAGTGCCGTGGTGGAACCCCGAAATAGCTGAACAAAGGAAGAAGTGTTTAAAAGCGCGAAGGGCTTATACTCGCATGAGGAAAAGAACGAATACTTCCGGCTACGCCGCCGAACGCGAAACATTCAAAAGCGAAAGGAAAGCCCTGTCTGCCATGATCCAGGCGGCGAAAGACGAGAACTGGAGACGGATCTGCGAATTGGTGGATAAGGATCCATGGGGCAATCCGTATAAAATTGTTATGAAAAAACTAAGCACCAGGAAACCGATTCCGGGACTTAACTTGCCTGGCCGTCTAGACTCAATTGTTGGCACCCTGTTCCCCAGTAGACCTGTGGGTACAAATGAGATCGTACCAGTCAGCCAGGAGGAACTCGATGCGGCGTACATCTCTCCGAGCGAGGTTGCGTCGGCGGCAAAGTCACTACCAAACGGGAAAGCGCCTGGCCCGGACGGTATACCGAATGAGGTGCTAAAGGTGGCAGTAGGCTTGCACCCCAAATACTTTTCTGACTTGTACAACAATTGTATTAGAGCAGCAGTTTATCCCGAAAGATGGAAAACCGCGAAACTAGTTCTCCTCCGCAAGCCGGGGAAACCGCTGGAAAACCCATCGGCGTACCGTCCGCTTTGTATGATCGACTCAGCAGGGAAATTGTTTGAAAAGTTATTAACGGCGAGGCTCCGAGAGCACCTAATTACTACCGGCAACACCACCGATAACCAATATGGGTTTAAGCGAGGCAGGTCTACGATAGATGCCATGAGCAGGGTGAGGAGGATATTCCAGGACGCTAACGGCAGAGGGCATGCATACAACCTATTCGTAGGAATGCTCACCCTCGACGTTAAGAATGCATTCAACAGCGCACCCTGGGCAGGTATCCTTAGTTCGCTGGAACGGAAGAGGACACCGAGTTACCTGCGGAATATCATAACAGGAAGATCCTGGTCACCGGGGAAGGAGGCGAAAAAGTTATAGCGGTAACGTGCGGGGTGCCACAAGGTTCTGTTATAGGGCCCGATTTATGGAATGTGCTGTACGATGACCTGTTGAGGATCGAGCTACCGACGGATGTCGAAATCATCGCTTTCGCCGATGACGTTGCGCTGGTAGCAACCGCATCGGTGCCATTCCTGCTCGAGGAGAGACTGGAAGAGGGGCTCCAGACCGTCATTGATTGGATGACGGCCAATGGACTAGAACTGGCGATCGAAAAAACCGAGGCGATTATGCTCACCAACCGGAACAAATGGAACAGCATGATCAGCATCAGTCAGATGCGGCCCCCTTAGATTTGAGTCGGTGAAGTATGTTAAATACCTCGGAGTACTGCTTGACTCCAGGCTTCATTTCAGGGAGCACGGCGATTACGCTGCAGCGAGGGCTGGCGACGCCTGTCGGCAGCTAATACAGATATTGCCGAACCTCAGAGGAGCGGGGCAAAAAACGAGAAGGGTACTAGCAACTGTGGTAACGTCTCGTCTGCTGTACGGTGCTCCCTTCGGGTATCCTTCAATGACGGTGAGAGCAATATCCAGCAATATCAATAAGAATCAGCATACAGAAGAGTGATGTTGCGGGTCGCATGCTGCTACAGCACCGTGTCCGAGTCTAGCCTTAAGGAGCGCTCCAGTCGGTGCTACAGATGTCAAGGATTTGGACACTATGCTGCGAACTACACTGGTCCAGATTGCAGGAAGACGTGCATGAGATGCGGAGAAGATGGGCATATCGCAGTGAGGTGCAACAAGACTCCTCCATGCCCACTATGTAGAGACAATGGTTTCAAGATCGACCACATTTCGGGTGGCGAAGCTTGTGACAGCAGGAAGAATAAAAAAAAACATTAGTTAAGTTACATTTTGTTGGCCGAAGGCCCCTCTAGGGTGGTTAGAAGCCCCCATTTTATGTAATTTAAAATTTGTATTATTTTTGTGATGTGATTGTTCAATAAACGATGCTGCTGGGAGGAAGAAATGCTCACGCGGTTCCCTCCCGGTCGGCGATTCAGACGAAAAAAAAAAAAAAAAAAAAAAAAGGTTAGGTTAGGTTAGGTTAGGTTACCACGAGAAAAACTAGGACCGGTGGCATCCTACTCGAAGTTGAAGGGGCTGACAAAGCCGATCTCCTAGCTGATAAGATCCGGGCAGTGTCCGGTGATTCAGCCAGGGTTAGGCTCCCGGTACCCCGGACCCCTGTCCTGTTACTTGGCATCCAGGAGTGGGCCGAGGCTGATGAGGTGGCTGACGTACTTGCGCGCTCAGGAATTCCTGACGTCGTAGCCGATGACGTTAAAATCTGGAGGAATACCGGCGGCCGAGCTGAACTCGTGGCTAGTCTGAACCTGCCTCTCAAGGACGCCCTCACGCTGGCAGAGAGCAAGGCAGTCATCGTAGGGTGGACGAAGTGCAGGGTCAAGCTATTGGATAAAAGCCAACCCACCTGCTTTAGCTGCCAGCAGAAAGGCCATCTTGCTGCTGAATGTCGTAATGAGCCGAAGGCGCGACGCTGCCACAGGTGCCAAGGTGAAGATCACCTTGCTAGTGATTGCCAGAAGAGCAAGAAGCAGCCTGCAAAGGATAAGGAGTCTCAGTCCCCAGCGCCGAACCACGGGGAGGGGAAGCCGTCGGATGAACCGCCGGTTGTGAATTCAACTATTCCCAAATGATGGAGCTAAGCTTCATTCAAAGCAACCTCAACCACTGTAGTGCTGCTCAAGACCCGATAGCACAATACATGGTTGAGGAAAAGATCGACGTCGCGCTCATAAGCGTCCCTTACAGAGCAGATGTCCACTCAACATCCTGGCTCGCCAGCGTAGGAACAAGCAGGGCTGCAATCTAAATCGCGAACAACGGAGTGACAATTGCTAACGTGATACGCGATCCAGAATTTATCTCTGCTCGCCTCAACGGCGTGCAGGTATACTGCTGTTACGCCTCACCCAACCAGCCACTCGAAGATTTCGGCGATCTGCTCCAGCGGCTCGGGGACAGTATCAGATCTACCCAGCGAGGCGTTCCCGTATTAGTCACCGGGAACTTGAACGCCAGATCCGCCGCGTGGGGCGACTGGGTCGAGAACCGGAGAGGCCACGAATTGAGTTCGCTGGTCGAGTCCCTCAACCTCGTTACCTTGAACGAAGGCTCCACCCCCACCTTCCCCAGAGGCGCAGGATCAATTGTAGATGTTACCTTCGCATCGGAGTCCCTGGCAAGCCGAGTAAATAACTGGAGGGTGCTGGAGTCGGTGTTCAATTATAGTGACCACCACTATATCCGCTACTCCCTAGCGCGAAACAGAGAAAGCCCTTCCCCTGCTGCCTCCAATAACTTCTGTGACTGGGACACCTCTGACGGAATAGACAGCGACTCATTCCACTGTGGCCTGCTGCTTGCTGAGTGGCTTGACCAAGGCATCGTCCAGGACGGACTCGACGCCGATTCGGAAGCCGTAACTTTGCGCTCAAGAGTAACGGCCGCATGCAACTAGGCCATATATAACCGATATACGGTTTCAGGTGCAGCGGTGAACATGCTGGCGTCTACTCCACCAGCTGACCTGTTGGCTAGAGAACGTGAGACCGAGTTCCTAGCAAGGCGAGGGGGGCGAATTGTTGCAACCAAAGAAGAAATCAGAAAAGTAACTATCGCAAAATGGCAGGCGAGATGGGATGCAGTGAAGGCGGATGACCCCGGAAGCTGGACGAAGAGACTCATCCCCGACTTGGCGACATGGTGTTCGAGAGGATTCGGCTAGGTCGATTTCCATTTGACCCAATTTCTCTCCGGTCATGGTTGCTTCGGGTTTTACCTCTGCAGGATCCGGAAAGTAAGAGCAGCCGCACTGTGTCGACTGCAATGACCCTCTAGACAACGCCGAGCATGCGGTATTCAATTGCGACAGGTGGTGGCGTGCATGGGCTGAGCTGGAAGCCGAACTGTCAGTCGAATTCACTGCAGAAACCGCCATCACAGTGATGCTGAAATTAAGGAGCCACTGGGCTGCAGTGGCCAAACTCGTACACACTATCCTGTCCACCAGAGAGAAGGAGGAACGAGAGAGACAGCGTGAATAAGCCGCTGTAATTTAAACAAACTAGTTAAGATTTCTTTATTTGTGGGCCGAAGGCCAATTTTCACGGGAGGGTTAGAGGCCCTCCACATTTGTAATATGTAATTGTATTGTTATTGTAACATTATTATATATTGTACATAATAAACGATGCAGGGGAGCTGGCGAATTGCCCCACCAGGTATTTCCGGCCCCCTGCGATACCGTAATAAAAAAAAAAAAAAGGTTAGGTTAGTACCAAAAATGCAATTTTCTTAACCTTGTGACCCACTTGGGGAGGTGTTGCACAGCAAGTCGAGGGATATTTTCGATTTGCGGAGCGGAGCGACGGTTCCGAGGAGCGTAGCGACGAGTGCCGCTAGCACCGCATCACTGTACGATGTTTTTTCAAATTGGTGACTCGGTGCAACAAAAATGATATTTTCTAAACCCTGTGACCCACTTGGGGAGGTGTTGCACAGCAAGTCAGGGATAAATTATTATTGTACCATCGTTTTAAACAGGTTAGAATACGTAAGTACAAAAAAATAACAAAAATAGTCCTCCGCGTGGCATTATAGTAGTGTTGCGCGCATGCGCATAAACGTCAAATCGCAAACTTTGGAAGTCTATAACTTCTAAAATAATAGTTTCCGGGAAAAAAAAATTTTGAAAATCGTGAGGGGGTTGGTAAAGTAGATTTGTTCCAAACGTTTCTTCAGTTATATCATCAATAACTTTTGAGAAAACATCAAAATCATTACAGTGTTTAGCGAATGAATCTTCAACAGTATTAAGAAAATTATACAGATGGGTATTGGGAAACATAATGTTACCTTTAGTTTTTAAAGTAAAAAGTTCTGCAGCAGGATGATCAGTTTTTTTTTTTTTTTTTTTTTTTCTTAGAAAATTCATTTATTATAATAAATTATACATAGCTCAAAAAGAACAAATTTACAATAATATAATAATAAGATGAATCTATCTACCACCTGTAAGCAAGCTTGTGATGATGGTAGAGAGTTACAAAATCTAGTAATTAATACAATTATTACAACAATTACATTAATTGATAAAAATATAAATAAATAAACAAATACATGAATTATATTATACATAAACGATAAACACTAGTCTAAATGAGTTTCTAACCAGTTGAAAATTAATTTTTGAGATTCTACTTTTTAAGATTCCTTTAGTTATCGTATATACTTATTTTAATATTAATTGGCAGTGAGTTGAAATATGTGGGACTAAGATAATTAACACATTTTTGCCCAAAAGATTTTTTAGTATAAGGTATCTTAGCATTGTATGCTCTATTGTTTCTTTTTTCATTAATGTTAACTACGTCCACCTATTGATAATAATTTTTAACTATGAAAAATATAGCTATTTTTTTGTAAAGTTTTTCTAGTGATAGAACATTGTATAGTTTAAAGTTTTCTATTGTTGATCCTTCTAGGCTTATCTTACTCAGACAGATCCTAATTATTAATCTTTGTTGTATTATTAGTGGCTGTAGTGCGTTTTTGGCTGTACCTCCCCAGACCAACAGGCCGTATTGTAATATTGCTTGATATAACTATAAGTGAGTTCGCTAATACCTTTGATGTATCTAGTAATAAGTTTTTAAGTGTAATTTGTATAAATATTAGAAGTGCTAATGCAAACTTTGATAATTTTTTGTTATCTTTTGAGAATGATGTTAATTTTAAGCAATTAGATGTGATTATTTTAACTGAAACATGGCATGACATTAATAACTGTTCATATAGTATACCTGGGTTTCAAATTTGTTACACAAAAATTAAACGAAATCAAAATGACGGCATAATAGTCTTTATTAGAAATACTTTAACAATTGTAGACTCATTTGAGTATGGTTTTGTAGAAGCCAATTTTTTAAAATATCCTTAACCAGTAACTACTGTAAAGCTCCTTTTAACTTGTTATGTACTTATGGATCGCCCTCATTAAATAGCAATGAATTTTTGGTTCGACTAAATAATATTATTATATCAGATACTTTGTTTAACGATCGTACACTATTAGCAGGTGGTATGAACGTAAATATAATTGGTAATGACAATGTAGATAACGAATACTTAGATATGTTAGCTAATAATGGCTTTCATTCACTGATTAATGTGTACACTAGACTTCCTAATAATAAAACACACTCTTGTATAGACAATATGTTTCTCAAATGCAATAACAATTACCTTTTAGATAATACTGAAGCAGGTGTTCTCCAAATCGATATATCTGATCACTTTCCTACAATCACGGCAATTCCGCTCAATGATAACTTATATTCTACGAATGATACATTTAAATTTATGGATTACAAACTCCTAAACGATAGGATGAAAGTCGAAAAATGGGAATCTGTCCTCAATGAAAACAATATAAATGTGGCTCTTAACCTGTTCTAAGATAATTTACTTTGTATAATAAATGCATGCACAATTAATAAAAAAATTGTATCTAAAAATAAAAGACTTAAAGAGTGGATGACTGCCGGGCTATTATGTTCTTCACGTCAAAAAAATGAACTTTCCCTTAAGTCTAAAAATAATCCTCTTAATAAAAATCTACTTAATTACTACAAAAAATACAGAAACAAATTTAATACAATTGTTAAGTTAGCTAAAAACAACTTTTATAAAAATAAGTTCAATTCTTGTACAAATAATCCCAAATTGACTTGGAAATTAATAAAAATTATTACAGGGGGGAGTAACTTGAAAAATAAAGTAACTATAAAACATCTTAAAGTCAATGATTTAATCATAAATGCACAAACAGAACCAAAAAAAGCAGCTGATACATTTAATGAATTTTTCACTTCCATTGGACAGAAATTGCAAGATAACTTTTGTAGTACTGAACCGATAGAATCTAATAAACCATATGAAACATCTTTTGATGCCTCGTTTCTAATTCCTGTCGATAGCAATGAAATAATCGACTTAATAAACAGTTTAAAAGATGATACTGCCTCAGGCTTTGATAAAATAACTGTCAAACTACTAAAAAACATTTCAGTTTTTATATCTAGCCCTCTAGCACATATATATAACATGAGCTTATCAGAAGGTATTTTTCCAACGAAATTTAAACTAGCGATAGTCAAACCACTCTTCAAAAATGGAAACAAAGAAAGTATGAGTAATTATAGGCCAATTTCAATGATATGCAATTTTTCTAAACTTTTAGAAAAAATTGTGAAATATAGATTAATGAGTTTCCTGGAAAAACATCATCTTCTCTCTAAGAACCAATTTGGGTTTAGGCCAGGTGTAGGTACTGTGGATGTAATCTATAGTGTTTCTAGGCATATATATAAAGGGCTGGATCGTGGTGATAAAACTATAGGGATTTTCCTAGATTTCGCTAAAGCATTCGATACTGTCGACCATAAAATCTTGTTAAAAACATTACCAAATTTTGGAATAAAAAATAATAGTCTAAGCTGGTTTGCAAGTTACTTAAAGGACAGAATGCAAATGGTTATGGTAAATGATGTTTTGGGGAAAGAACTTGTATTTAACTGTGGGGTTCCTCAAGGAAGTGTTTTAGGCCCAATTTTATTTATAATATATATAAACAGCATTTGTGACTTGCAGACGGATGATTCAATATTTACATATGCAGACGATACATGTTTACTGTACTCTGATACATCATGGGACTCAGTCTAAGCTAAAGCATCTACTGGACTAAACCAAATTATTCGAAAACTAAATACAAAAAAAAATACTTTAAATTTAGATAAAACAGAATTTATAGCTTTTTCTATTTACTCCTGTCAAAGCCCATTTGATGAAATCGATATCACAGATAATACATGCAACCATAATGGTTGCAAAATAAAAAGGGTAACTAGGGTAAGATACCTAGGCCTAATCTTCGACCAAAATATGAAATGGCAACTCCACATAAACAGTATGACTATGCGCCTAAGGACAATTATGTACAAAATATATTGTTTGAGGAAAATAATCTCACCAGATACTATGCGTATAGTATACCTGTCTCTCTACCAAGCTATTTTTCAATATGGTATAATTGCCTGGGGTGGTACATATGAAAATGCTATTAAGCCTTTAACTATACAGCAAAACAAAATAGTTCGTAAATGCCTTGACAAAAACACGTTAGAAGGATCAACTAAATTAAATTATAAATGCTTGGGCGTTCTACCTATTAATTTAATTTACAAAAAATTGGTGATCATGTTTCTTATTAAAAATACTCCTGTAAATGATATTGTATATTCAAAACGTAATAGAACATATGACATCTCAAATAATTACACTAAAAAAACTATTGGACAAAGATTCGTTGACTATTTAGGACCAACTTTCTTCAATGCAATGCCTTTCGCTATCAAGAAAACTATAAGATCAAATCCCAAATCTAATCATAAAACAATAATCTGCAATTGGCTTCTACAAGAAATGTAATCTCTAGCTTTTAAGGAATGTCTAAATATTATGTATGTACAATTATGTGTAATTATGGTGTTATTAATTTCATTCTTTTGTACTTCCTCTTTTATGTTTAATTAATTGTCGAATGTCGATTTAATCAAATTGCTGCTGTAATTAGTAATTAATATATGTATATAATCTAAGTTGTAACATGTAACTCTCTACTACCAACTCAAGCTCTGCTTAAAGGTAGTAGATATAACAATGTTTTTTGTTTTATTAAATAAAAAAAAAAAAAAAGGCAAGATAAATTATTCTTAATGTATGAAATGGTAAAAAATTTCTTAATTTATAAAATTTGAAAGACACTGTTCGTAGTCGTGACACAATATTACTCCCGTGTAGATTCCATCTCAAGTTATTATCGATTATTAATCCTAGATATCTAGTGCACGACACTCTGAAAATACTTTGACAATTTAACTCACCACAAGGTTCATTTCCACAATTGTGTATTTTTAAATGATCGAAATTATTTTCATCCTTATGAATAGAGAAATTAATAACATTTGTTTTTTTATAATTAATTGTAAGTTTTCTTTGATTCAAGTAACCTAATACTTTTTTGAAACCGAGTGTAGCTTTTGTTCGAACGTTATCCCAAGTATCACCAGAAAAAAGTAAACAAGTATCATCTGCATACGTTACGACTTGCCCATTGATATCAAGATCACATATACTCTTTATATATAATATAAACAAAGTAGGACCCAAAACACTCCCTCGAGGTACTCCACAAGTAATTAACATTTCATCCCCTAAAATGCCATTGATTTTTACTTTTTGTTTTCTTTTGTCTAGATAACTCTTGAACCATTTAAAACTTGATTTTTTTATACCAAAATTAGGAAGTAAATTGATAAGTTCAGCATGATCCACCTTGTCAAAAGCTTTAGTCAGGTCCAGAAAAATTCCTGTTGCTTTTTTACTGTTATCAAGTGCATATATAAATGATGTCGCATTATATAACGCATTTTCAGTACCTAATTTAGGTCTGAAACCGAACTGGTTTTTAGACAGAATATTGTTTTTTTCTAAAAATTGTATTAACCTACTTTTTATTACCTTTTCAAGTATTTTGGCGAAATTACTGATCATTGAGATAGGTCTATAGTTACTAATACTTGTTCGATCACCATTTTTATATAATGGTTTTATAATGGCTAGTTTAAATATATCTGGAAATGTACCTTCCGATATGCTTAACCCGTCGTTGGTATCGCTATGTTAAGTCCCGCCATTGGTATTGAGTGAGCGCTGCGCCTATTAATATGGGTTAATGGTACTGAGATATTTTGTGCTATGAGTTTTAGTGTTTTAACTGATATGCCATCATGTCCAGCTGTTGTCTTATCTTTTAAATTGTTGATAATTAATAAAACTTCGTCGACACTGACTTTTTCATTAAAAATTGTATCAAAAGATTCAGTTGTATTTGGTTCATCATAATGAAAGTTTGATTTATTTATCAAGCCTCCAAGGTTACTCCCAATGGTTGTAAAATACTTATTAAAAATATTGGAAACCCTAATTGGGTTTAAAGATGAATTGATATTTTCATTACCAAAAAATATTGAATGTATTTCCTCATCATTTTTAATTTTGCGATTTGTATTAGCTACATCATTAATCAGTTTAAATGTTAATTTTGGGCTATATGAAACCTCTTTGAATTTATTTATGTAATGATTGTTTTTAGCTAATCTTAAAATGTTTGAAAATGTATTTTTATAAAGTATGTAGTGTGCACGTAGTTTGTGATTACTTGGGTGTTTATGAACTTTTAAGGATAGTTTTTGTTTATTACGTAGAGAGCAAAGCAAGCCAGGTGTCATCCATTCTTTTAGACATTTGTTTTTTGAATTGGCAGTTTTAGTTATTGAGGTCATACTTATAGCACTATCAACCTTATTAATAAAAACATTGTAGCATTCATTAACATTGTTATTAATAAACACTTTATTCCAATTGCATTTTTTTAATATTTCATTCAGATCGCAGTAATTTATTGTCTTATATACGTTTTTACTTTTTTGTTGATTCTGGTTATGTATTTGAATACCTATAACTGTTGAGAAGTGGTCCGTAATACTAGTTTGAATCACACCAGCCTCAATTTTACCGTTAACGTTTATGTTATTATTACTTTTGACAAAACTATGGTCTAAACAAGAATGTTTGCTACCTAGCGGTGTTCTAGTAAACACATTAATAAATGATTCATATCTTATCAAGATATTCGTTATTAGTGAAATTCGGACCCACAATGTTTATATTCATATCACCAATTATAATTTGATAGCCTTTATTATTTATTTCGTCTTTTAGAATGATTGGCAAAGATGGGCAAAAATTCATTGATGTCACTTGAGGGGGACCTGTATACACATAAAATGGTAAATGGAGTATTATTTATTATAAAATTTAGTTTCATAAGATTAGCCACTGTATGTTTGTATTCAACTAATTTCTATACATAATTGTGTTCTGATAAATACAATTATACCATCATTTTGGTTTCTTTTAATACTCGAGAAAGACAGTCTATATCCAGGAATATTAAAATTACAGTATTCTACATTATGCCAGCAGGGCGATTCTCTATACCATGACTAAAACTAAAATTTATTCAGTCATGGCATTTTTAAGTCACCCAACATTTGGCGTCTTTTTATTTTTCCGATTCCGTAAGCTGATAACTTAGACGACTTAATATTCAAAGACTAAAAGTGTACAAGTGACTAAAATATTAAATGACTTAATTAGAATACGGTATTATTGTATATTTTACAATGTGGCCAATATAATTAACCGTAATTATTATAATAGATAATAAATTGTAAGCATAATTATCTTGAAAATTGAAATGCCGAGTGCTGATAATGCCGTATTGCCTTTCTATATAGTAGGACAGTAGGTACTAAATGATTATGATATTTTATATTTATAATTAATATAATATTTATATTTTATACAGTATTTGATTTTAATTATTAAAGGCTTAGAGCCATTTGTGTTGTTGTTTTAGTTTTGTTTTGTTTTGTGAGGATATTCAAAAATAAAGTATGTCTTCAAAAAAGTAAGTTTATTATGATATAATATAGTAGTTTTCACAGTTAATGTTCAGAAATTAGTAACTATACCAATATAACTTTCTATAATTTGAATTTGTTTTCATTTGTAAGCGTGGACAAAAAGAAAAAAAGAGGGTCCGATCAGATAGCTGCACTCATTAATTACATGAGTAATGAACCAAAATTTGCCGCAGGAAAATTCAAAGATCCTCATAATGGAAAAAGGCAAATGGACGTCGAGTGGGCAGAATTAGCGGACAATCTCAATGAAATGGGACCTCCTAAGACAGTAGAGCAGTGGAAAAAAGTAATATTAAATTCCTATACTATATCCTGTTTTTTATAATATCTAAGTAGGTATAGTATGTTTAGTATTTATCATTAGTCATTACCAATTGGCAATTGCTAACAACTATTTATTTTCTTGATTAATTTTTTAATATAGTTAGCTAAAAATAATAATATTATATTATAATATTCACCTATTTTTGGCCACCCAACTTCACCCATGTTTATATTCAACAATAAAATAATCATGTTTTTATTTTTACATTATTTATTATGACTACAATATTACAAGTAGATATTAGTATAATTAAAATATTTTACCATATACTAGCATTACTTAATGTAAAGTAATTATCTATCTTGAATGTTTTTCTTTATTATGTGTCTTTCACACTTATATGCTGAACGTGTAGCGAGACCTATGAAGCATTAGAATATTTGAAGTTCAAAAATAATAGAAAATAGTAAATACCTGCATTTTACCAATTGCAACCTACATTTTATTATTTCCAGTGTTGGCGTAATGAAAAATGTATGGCTCGTAAAGTTAATAGTGCTTGGAATAAGTATTTGAGCCAGACTGGGAATTCATCTTCTAATAAACCCCCTGAACCCAATGACCGTCATCAACTAATTTTATCAATAATTGGTACTGAAACTTCAGTTAAATTCTTAAACTTTAAACTTCAGCAATTAAAATGTGACCTAATAATGCCATAACCAATTTAAACGCAAAACGGAAAAAAATTAATAAACTAAAGCTTAACAAACGAAGAAAAGTGTTAACTGTATCAAATATGAAACGACAATCAAAACGAGAAAATAATTAATAAATAAACATATGATTTACAATTTTAGTCGACTAAATCACAATTGGCGCCCTCTAATAGGGGCCAAATGATTAGTGACTTTTAGTCACCACTTTCAGTCGGGCTAAAATATCATTTTTAGTCATAGATTCATAGAGAATCGCTAATTGTTCGTCATGACTAAATGTTTGACTGAATGATGAGTTTTAGTCACGGTAGTGACTAAATCGTATGACTAAAACTTTATTATTACATCTAATTTACAGCAGTTAGTATCACTGTTAAGAAACAATAAAAATTCATTAAAATGAGCATTAATGCTCCTAATATTATTACAGAAGACACTTATAAACTTACCATTAACATATTTATGCGTTTTTACAAATTCAGAAAAGGAATCAAAATATTTTGTTATATAATCTAAATAATTATTTAATACATTAAAGTCATTCATGATAAGAATGTTATTTATCAAAATTTATTTTACAACTTGAATGATGATTTTACTGAAGCTTTGTCAGATCAGTTTCATCAAATATAATATTTGCTTTACAAATTTCATTTTTTTTTATAAATATTTTAAAGTCATTGTACTTACCACGTAAATTTAAAATCATTATTTTTAGCAAATATTCTAACTTTATAAAATAGATCCCTATTATAAGGTGAAAGTTCATGATTAATAAAGATTTTACCGTTTCCCCAATTGATATTAAAATTATTAGCATTTAATTTTTTAATTTTCATGTTCTCCATTATTTTATTTTTATTATCGACCGAGTCTAATACAGCAATAATTTTCTTAGGTTTATTTAAAAACTTAGAATACATACAGTAGGCTTTATTTACTGATAAATTTACTCCCAACTTGTCCGCAATGTTCTTAACAATTTCCACACAACTTTCATTAGGCGATTCAGGTACTCCGATAATTTCCAAATTATTGCTCACAGCCTTTTGCTCCAATAAATTGACCTTCCTTGACAATATTTTTACGATGTTATTTATTTTACTGTTTTCCATTATTAAACACTTAGGGCCGGTTGCATAAAGACCAGTCTGTAAATGTTTTCACGGACCTGTAACTTAATCACTCGTTAACTCGTTAACGGATTGTAAAAAAAAAAAATGAGTTTCATAAAAGATTATTATTATTTTGTATTTTATTGATAACCATAACTACCAAATAAATTATACCACATTTAATTTGATTACAATGATTGCTGATTATATTATTAATACTAATAAAAAAAAATGTGGCTGATAAGAAATTTTTATATTTCTTATCACCATATTTAACGGATCGTTAAAAGTTAACGAACCAAAATCGGACCTGTAGTTTACAGGTCCAATAGCCGATAATTTACAGACCCGTTAACGTTAACAGTCGTTCAAGCAACACCCAATTTTTTTTAACGGATCGTTAGTGCGTTAACGGCTCTGTAAATCGCTAATGAACGTTTATGCAACCCACCCTTATTATCTTCTTTTAGCTCTTTAATTGTGTTAAGGACCTCACTTAACTGTTTAGAGAAACTATCAAATTGAGCACTCATAAACTTCCCCGATTCGGTTAAGCAAGTAAGGGGTTCATTTGACTCATCACTAGAGTTGACATTCTTATTAAGAGCTGTGTTACAAACCGTTGGAGATTTGCAGTTAACACAACACCAATTATCCTTCGTTGCTTTCCCCATTTTTCGAAAGGATTCTTCTCTGAGGCTGGCGCAAGAAAAATGTAAAAATTCTTTACAGGCAGTACATTATGTAACGATGAAAAACACACGTATTTGCTTTTATGAAATATATGATGTGTTTTTATTATTACATGAATTTATAATATTTTTGTGGTATTCGCATACAATATTTTCTTTTATAAGTTTAATATTTATGCTTATTCAAGCCACAGCGATAATAGATAGAGTATAATGATTTTAGATACAATATATTCTTTTATTTTATAGTTGCTCGTCGAGCTACAAATGTTATAATTATATAATTCTGACTCACGTGTATACCGTGGGTTTGATGGATTGTCAATAGACGGTTTTGGATCAGGATAACTGATCCGACTGGTGGCGTATGCTGGGCGTGTTTACTGAGCGTTGATTCGTCCTGGGTATACGCAGCACTTCCAGATTAATACGTCCCTCTGTGGCGGCGTGATTGTATTGGTGGTGGCACACAATAAGATTTATAAATTATAATAGTAATGTTTAACGACAGATATACGTTTATTGTTTAATATACGGCGACGGTATAAAAATAAAAGTTGTACGGAAAATGAACCGGCGGCGGTATTTATTAACGGCGGCGGCAAGTTTACTGCGCGCTCTGACCCGAAATTATGGTGGCGACGTTTAACGCGACGGCAATAAGATAGCGCATAGATAATATAAGAATGGATAGGGCATAAGAGCTTATCACATGAAAATTTAGTGATACTATTTTTAAGGTTATATAAGGCAAATATTGATATGATAATTGATAAATAATAATAAATAAAATTTATATAATTTCATTTTGTTAAAATATTATTTTCCAATTTCCATTTTCCAGGCACAGGTGGCACAACAATCAAAATACAAACTGACAAATATCTAAATATAACTGACTATCATGTTATTTTTATTATTATTTAATAAAATAGTTTTGCACATAACCTTAAAAAGCCTCATATAGTCTTTCTCTCTTTACGTTCTCTCTTCCCCAAAAAAGCACACGGCCTCATATGGAACTGGTATAGGCATGTCCTATCCATTCTTATATTATCTATGAGATAGCGGCGGTATTCGATCCGACGGCAATGCGCACAAGTGATAGTGAAGTTCGGCGCGTTATCACTTTCAACGAACCGCTGCTGATAAGAATCGGTATCTTGTCAATACGTATGATAACGTATTACTACCGATCCGGCACAGAGGGTGTTGTGGTAGACCCTCTCGGCCTCTCCGGCGCTTTAGGTGTGAGTAGCTTGTCAATACGTACGAAGACGTATTACTACCCACACTGTCAAGGTACGGAGAGGGGTACGGGAGGAGTTACTCGACGTTACACAAGACGATACGTATCGTATGAAAAGAAAGAGACGTTACTATACCGCATGTGGAGACTGGTTCGACTGATGGCATATGCTGGGAATCTGACCGGTATATCTGTGGTTCGACTTGGCTGTGCGTTGATTGATATGCCGGTTTGCGTCGACCATGTTTTACTGTTTTCTTATATGATGCGTGTGATATTGTGATGGGCGGCTAGGGGATAATCGAAGTAGCTTTTCATCCTTTATTCATTTCTTGTATCGGTAATGTGAATATGATCTTCCCCGATGCAGAAAGTTGAACTCAGTAATCCCGTCTCAAAGCGCGTGCATCGTCGCGCGCTCTGTGCGGCGTACGTACGACTAGTGTTAAATCGCCTTTTTACTTGTTTTAGAATGTAATTAATGTCGTAGTGTTGAGAATAGTATAGTACAGGTAAATAATACCTATTACAACACTTTACGCGATCGGTTGTTAAAGTATTGATGCGTCAAGTGTCGAAAAGTCATAGTTTGTTCGATAACGGTACCAACTTAGATAGTACTAGTAGCGTCCACTGGATGGCGCAGGTAGTACGACTTATTCTGTCTTGTTACAATTTTAACTCGTCGCCTTGATAAATTTCATCATTACATAGTAAGCACAACATTATTTAATCACACTGTAACACTATAGAACATTAACCGTAAAATATACAGATAAAAGTATAAATAATTAAACACTATAACGCTATTGAACATTGACCGGTGATTGCACAGATAAGAGAGCGAAAATAATACCACGACTAGCTGTGATGAACACACAACAGTACTACTAGTGTTTCTACTTCTTAAAAAGCTTAAACATTCAGTGCAAATTCTTTTTAAGTATCTGTTTAGTTACGTACCCACAAACATAGTTAATAATACAGTCCTTTATGATACTGGATTCACAATTATTTTCTACTTGAGGTACCACTTCACAAGGCTCCCACAAACCATCTTCAATTAGTTGATCTAGTTTATTTTTAAGTTTTTGTATTTCTTTAGATCTTTCTGTAGTTGTATTATGGAATATTTCATTTATATCGCAGTTTACAGCGGCCTCCCCTTTGGGGCATTGGCCGAAGCTTAGTACGCAGATGCAGCAAAAGTAATGGTACAGAGAGGAGGGTAGTCATTGTCGTCGTGGTCGAAATTATAGAATAATTTGAGCAAGCACCTAGTTCTTCTTCTCGCGCAATGACGTCATAATTGGGAGGCTATGCAAAGTGATTGGTCTACGTGGAGCCGTTATTGTATGTGTTGGATTAATGTTTAGATAATATGCGATTGATAAAAAAAACACTACCTTGTTCTCAGGAAATTCATAATTGTTGAAATATAGGTACAATTAATATTAGTGTTCAAACCATGTAAATACATGTACGTGTACAATGTCGTTTTGTAATAGATACGTATGCAGTTACGATATAGCTTTGAAACACCTTTACTATAGCTTTCTATACTTAATACGAATACGGGATGACCTCAATTGTTCATATAAATAGGGCCTTTGATGTATGTAATACTCACTTGCACCGGCGCCGTCGTACAGTGCATATACGGTGTGTTTGTGTGTGCAGTCACAGTTTAATTGTCCAGTTGCACGTTATTATATATTAATATATTATACTTATACATAATCATATTGTCGTGTTATTACTTATTATATTAATACTAAAATCATTAATCCGTTAAGCTTCACTTTCGACAGGTTATGGGCCCAGTCAATAACCAAAGCCGGGCTCCCATGGCGCGTGGCGCGTGATTCGTCATGTACCACGCGCGCCTGTCTTGGCGCGTCCTACACGATCCCACGGCGTGGAAGATTGTCGCGCGGCGCGGCGTGGCGTGGAATTTTTGTTCTCGATCATTTTACTTCTGTAGTGCATGAAGTGTAGACATTACGTTGGTTATAGTGCATTTTTTAATAATAATTATTTAAACATGGAAACGAACCCTTTAAAACTTGCTATTTGTGCTGCAGCATATTATATTATGGCAAGTGGTGAACTTTTAAAAAATAATGATAAAAAAGATAAGCTGACAAGAAAAAGAAGACGATATTGGGTCAATGAATATTACAAAAGTCGAAATAAGTAAATACAATGTTTATAATAATTTCAGTTTCAATATTTTAAAATACGAGTATGTATTTTTAAATTAATAAACTATTACGTTTAAATTTTCAGGTACAATGCAACAAATATGCTGGTTGATTTGACTATGAACTTTTCAAAAAAATTTGAAAATTTTTGCAGAATGTCGCATGAAGATTTTGAATATTTGCTAAATAAAATTGGACCATCAATATCAAAAATGGACACCAATATGCGAAAATGTATCCCTATCCAAGAAAAATTAGCTGTTACATTGAGATTTTTAGCTTCTGGAGGCAGTTTTGTTGGTTTATCGTACATGTTTAAATTCTCTCCACAAGTGGTGTCAATATGTGTTCAAGAAGTTTGCAGAGCATTAGTACAAGAATTAAAAGATGAAATTAAGGTACCTAACTATTATTATTTAAGATATATATTGATAAAAAAAAAGTAGAACAAAACAACAAAATTATAACTGACATACTTGTAAATAAAATAAAATAAGTTCCTTCTAATAAAATAATCAAAAAAAATATTTCAAACTTGAACTATAGGTTACTATAAACTATAACAATAAAAGTACAACAAAACAACAAAATTATAACTGACATACTTGTAAATAAAATAAAATAAGTTCCTTCTAATAAAATAATCAAAAAACAAGGGTAGAAAAAAATATAATAATTAATAAGCGTTATTATTAAGTTATTATTAATAGTTAAATCATTGTTAATCATTAGCTTTTTATATTACAGTGGCTATGTTTTGCCTGATGATTAGATGCTGTTCTTCATTACCAGTTACAGCGTATGAAAAAGCTCTGAAAAGACAATTTCCATCGCCAATAATCTTTTGTATCGCACAAGGATGATTCAACGTTTTGATTTTCAAATTGGTCTCCAAACATTGTTTAAAATCAAGTTTAAGTGCCCTACACTTAGCCTGTTGCCAGTGTTTCCCAACTGGGTTAAAATATATTTTTTGGTCCTGGATTTATAAAGTCTGTACACACTCTATGTCAATACTTGTTTCCAAAGTACTATTTGTTGGTTTTCGTTCCAGATATTTTTGTATGTTTTTAAGTAATTGTTTCGTTTTCAATATTTTATCACCATTTTTGGTATGTTTTTTGTATATTGATACATGAATTATTGTTGATAATTTTGTGTATTGTATAGGGATCAATCCATGGCATTAGAGCCCATCCTCCTTTTCGGTCATCACGTCTCAGATTTTTTAGTAAAACCTTATCTCCAATTTTAAAAACACTATCCGCAAGAGGGTGTCTTTTGGCGTAAGATATTTTTTGTAAGCTCTGTGCATGATGGATGTTTTCAGACACATTGTCTTGAATTTTTTCTATACATTGAAAAAGTTAAATATTAATTGTGTACCTACATCATCAAATTATTAAATAACTTTTATGTCACCATAATTTTGGATTACATTGTGTGTTGGGAAAATTAGGATTAATTAATTGAAATTGGGAGTATTACGTTTTAATAATCTCTCAAAAATTGTTTAAGTTATTCCAATTTTTTTTTTTTTTTTTTGTTTTAGTTTTTTGGCTTTTATGATACTTGTAATATAAAAAAGAGAGACAATTTAAAAATACCCCCTGAAAGGTACCAACAACCAACTCATGTTAAAACCATAACTGACTTATACCATCTAAGATATGTACATTTTAGAAAATATAAGCAACAGCAGACTTAATATTTTAATTTATAATCAAACTTCTAACGAGTAACGATTATATTTAACAAATCTATTTTGTAACGGACCTCCATAATTGTTTTAATAATAAATTAACATAAATAAATAATATAGGGGGAGGAGAGTACTATTATACTTTTATATTATATTAATTTCTATCTAATATCAAAATATTAATTAAGTTGTAATGAAATAAAATAATATAAATATGATGTACCTCTCATTGATAGCATACACTGCAAAGTTTCTTCAAACTTGTCCTCATTAAATTCTCCAGTGAAAACATTTTCATCTATTATATTTTCATCTTCATTTAAGGAATATTTTAAGTCAACTGGAAGTACTGGCTCCCTTTGGTATAGTACAAAAAATGGAGAATATTTTGTTGAGGTATGTGGCACTGAACGGTATGCAAAGAGAACACCTTGCAACACGTTAGGCCATTCAATTTTATTTTCATTGTGTATCTAAAATTGGGATTATTGTAGTTTTATATATATTATTTAATATTTATCATACTAAAAAAGTTAACATACTTTGAGCAAAGAACTTTTAATTGTGCGATTGAATCGTTCAACAAGACCATTTGCTTGTGGATGGTACGGTGAAGTTACTTTATGTACAGTTCCAGTTAATTTGAACAATTCATCACATAAATTGTTGCAAAATTCCCGACCCTGGTCGCTAATTTCAATTTTTGGGCAGCCATGCCGACAAATTATTTCATCATAAATAAAATGAGCTATGGTAGTTGCTTTTTTATCGGATAATGGCCGCACCTCACACCATTTACTAAAGTAATCAATAGCAACTGCTGCATAACGATATCCACCAACTTCTGGCAATGTAATAAGGTCTATGCCAATTTGCTTGAAAACCTAAATAATATTATATTTTATTAAGTAATTACTAATTAGTTTAAAATTTTAATAATTAGTTAAAAGCAATATACCATTTTTGGTACAGGAACTGGGTGTAGTTCGGGTACCACTTTTAGTGTAGCTGGATTCACACGTTGACAAATATTACATTCTTTGTATCTAAAGTCATCGAAGGCAAATAATACCGTTGGTTCAGTATATGTAGTGTTGCATCCCTACCACGATGACTAGAAAGTGCAACTGCTTCCTCAGACTCAGGGGAACCTTCATGAACCATTTTCAGTATATTAACCCGTTCTTCATCATCAAATATTACACGGGCATTATGTTTTCTATGATAAAGAGTATCATTTTCAACATAAAACGATTTTGCCTGTCTTCTAAAATTGGATTTCTCATTTTTGTGGTGTATGTTATTAGGGTATCCGTGGCCTAATAAATATGACAACACAGCCTTCAAGTTAACCAGCTCTAAAGGTTTTTTTCCATCAGGTATTTCTCCGATTTTTGGTTGAATCTTAGTGTCTATGTAAAGTTATTGGAACCTAATATTTTTTATTTGGTATTTGATCATGTATATAGGTAATAGGACCATCACTTAGAATTCTAATTTTTCTAGAATTAAGACAAATTAATTAAATTATTAACAATAATCAATTATATAATGCACCTAATATTGTAAAAATTCATGCTTTTATTAATTTTTATGATTTTTTTTTTATAGCAATAACAATAATATAGTAGTTGGTTTTGGAAACTGATTAATTCCTATAATAATAGGATGTCTAGAATAAAGATGTCCTGATAATATATATTTTCCACAATTAAGCAATATTAGACTTTGATTATTACAACCGTCATTATACGTAGGTAATAATGGAACAGGAACAGGATACTGAATGAACTATTTCTTCACAATTATCAAATAATATTGCACATAATAATATTTTAGTTGATTTCAATACTCTCTCTTCACCTACCATTGGCAAGAATCATATTAATTTTAGGAGCTATTCATTTTATTTGTACAATTTTAAATATAATAGGTACCTACTAAATAATATAAAATTAAATCAAATTCTTTTTTTCCCATGATCAATTTTAATTATTGTTATTCTATTAGTTTTATCTTTACCAGTATTAGCTGGTCAGTGGTGGTCAAATGATTTTGTCATAAAGGGAGGAGGAATAGGTATGGCTGATTTTTAACATGCACTATTTAATTATTAAAAATATTATTTATGCCATTTATGGTTATCAGATCTTAAACATTGAAAAAAAGGTCATGGGAGATCTATCCTCCCTTTGACCACCAATGCAGCTTGTGCTATTACAATATTATTAACTAATCGTAATTTAAATACATCATTCTTTGATTCAACAATAGGAGGAGTTTCTATTTTATATAAACATTTAATTTTATTTTTTGTACACCCTGAAGTTCATATTTAAATTTTACCTGGATTCGGTTTAGTTACACATATTAGTAATCAAGAAATAACAATGAAACATTTGGTAATATTAGAATAATTTATCCTTTATTAACTATTGTCTATTAGATTATTAGGATTTATTATACATCATATATTTAAAATTGGTAGGTATAGATGTTGATACATAATAGCGCCTATTTTACTTCAGCAACCATAATAATTATTGCTATTCCTCAGGGCATTAAAATGTTTAGACAATTTGCTACTATTTATATTAAGTTAATTTTTCTCCCACAACAATTTGACCATTATGATTAATTTTTTATTTTCAATGGTGGATTAACAACATCTATTGATATTATTCTTCATGATACTAATTATGTACCTATAGTAGCGCATTTCCATTTTGTATATCTGTAGGAATTGTATTCCCAAATATTGCTAGTTTAATTCATTGATAATCTATTTTTACAAGATTTTCTCTAAATAGTTTTATTTTAAAAATTAAATTTATTTTAATATTTATTAAAGTAAATTTAACTTTCTTTCCTCGACTCTTTTTAGGTTTAAATGGGATACCTCGTAAATTATTTATTTATATCACTTAAACCCACAAACAGCACCAATTAATTAAATTATTTTATTTATTACATTTTATTTCTATGTTTTATTCAATTATAAATTTATTAGGTATAAGTACTTCAATTTCACTAAAAATAAATACAATTATTACCATATAATTATATATTTTATTTAATATTTTTGATCCATCAACGACAATTTTTAATTTAAAATTAAATTGAATTAGAACTTTATTAATCATTTTAATAATAACAAATTGTATATGAATTATAACAAATAGAATAAATCAAGTTGTATTTAAATATTATGTAATAAACTAATAACTAATAATATCATAAAAAATTAAAAAATCAACCACATTCTTATTTATTTTTTTTCATTATTTCCTTTTATTTTTTCATCTTCAAGACATAATTTTTTCAATTACATTAGGTTTACCATTCTTATTATTCATACTGTTTTCTCAACATGTATCATTGCAAAAAATATTCCACTTACTATTTACTATTTACTATTTACTTAATAGGTACACCAATTTATTTAGCTCCTTTAAAACAATTATTGAAATAATAAGGATTATTATTAGACCTTTATCTGTACCTACCTATCTATTTCTAAAAGTGAATGCAAGGTTACTCATAAATATTTCATTCTGTAATCAAGAAATCTATACATACCTATGTTTTTATTTTTTTCTATAGAAGTTTAAACTTAAAATTTGGACAAAATTAGATATTTAAACGAAGAAACAATTTTAGCTATTTGGTTGCAACTTAATATATTATTATATTTTATACGCCCAATGATATTTTAAAATGCAATGTTTATGGCAAAAATTAATTGAATCTACTGTTTTACTAATTGTAAAATAACTTAATAGGAACATAAATATATAATAAAATACAGGTACTATTGCCTATCGGTATTATGAGCTAACATAAATTCTTTGTTCAGAATCATTATTCATAAGCTATAAATTATTATTAAATTAAAATTTATCACATATCTACATTACAGTGACCCACTAGACACTTACTGTATAGCAAAGTGGTACCCACTGGCCCACCTTTTTGTTAGTTAATTTTATTAATACATTTACAAAATTATTTAATGTATCACACAAATTAAAGTTGTATTTATATATATAGTTATATGAAAGTGTTAATCATAATATACCTAATTATATTCAACAAATATATAAGTATATAATATATAAGTCAATGAACAAGCACAACATTTTCAAATTGTTTTTTTTCAATACCTAGTTGAATTAATAATCATATAAAATTTAAATGGTTTCAACTTTAAAATAATCTTGTATATAAAATATGGTAATATAAATCTCGTAATATAAAATATGGTATAATGGATAATAATTTATTCTAATTATTTAAGTATATAGGTACCTAATGATAGGTATATTATATTATTATTAGGTGTTCATCATATTCAAAGATAAAAGAAATTATTCATATAATATTGATTAATAATAATTGTATATAGGTACTTAATACTTATTACTTATATTATATCATAATTAAAACATTTTAATGTTGGTACTTACCCATTACTGAATAGTAGGTTAACGATGAAGATTGTGATGTAAAATATTTAACAATTTAAATACTGTAGGTACACAACAACACATAGGTACGTTTACAATAAAACATACAGATTAACAAATGGACTGTTCAGAACGAAGGCTAATTCGCAAATGAAAATAATAATCTGAAATAAGACTAAATTCTAAAACATCCTTAAATGTAAGTAAACTTACCTGGGCTACCTATATTAGTTGTCCTATCCCTCATTCCCTCATTAAGATATCAACGTGACAGCTTTGAATTCTTTTTTTTTAAATTTTACCAAGAATTTATCAGCTATTAACTACATTATAGTTACTATATGTATCCAACCCATATGGATATTGGTACCTACTGTATTGTCACAAGTAGCATTGCGTGACAATAGTCTACCTACTTGTCCAACTACTTTTACGAAACGATGATCAGTAATATATTATGTACCTATAGTTAAATGTATAGCAATAAAGTATTGGATACCGGTAACCTTTGACACGTGACACTATGACCGACCTTTTTAAATTCTTTTTTATAATTTATTTTATTGAAGCAGATAGGCAGTGTTTTTGAACTACCTATTTTATTATTATAATACAGCACTGCATCTGCATTTGCACCTGGTTTTCAATGATTACAGTCTTTGACAAACAAGACTAAATATATTATTGTTGCGATTCTCTGAAGTGTTTTCATGCGTTCATGTTCTTTTTTAGTGAACGATACGTGAGCGTCACTTGCTTTTTAAAATAGAACGTGAACGTGAACAACGTTTATATATTTAATGAATTTGAACGATTTTTAATGCGTTCAAATTTATTTCTTATTTAATAAATATTTATTTATAATACTATTACAATATATAATATATTACAAATTATAAAAATAAAATACATGAAATTCCAGTGGGCACAAATGGGCATAAAACAACAGTAATATTATGATTTCCACAATTTTGTATTCGTATTTATTTAACGATTATAATATTTATTAATTTATTCATAAAAATAAAATTAATTAGGAAATGAACGCATTCATATTTTCAAAGAACGTGAACGTGTTCATTTGAAAAAATATGAATTTGAACGTGAACGAGTTCCTTTTTTAAGGACTGAACGTGAACGTGAACGAATTCATTTTTTAGTGAACGTTCCAAACACTGATACATGTATTAATGTACTATTAATGTAGTATTGTAGTAGGTGGTAGTTGGAAAAAAAAACCCGGAAAAAAAATCCCCACACTAGGAAAAAAAATCCCCAGTAGCATTATACCGGTAGTATTAAATTATTTTATAAATTTTATTATATGAAAAATAAAATAAATATTGTATATTATGTTAAAAATTGTTATTTTATAATAAATTAAATATTACTAAATATATAAATGTATTATATTATACGATTTATACGCATATAAAATGTATACCATGATGGATAAACTTTCGGCGTTTTGAACAGTAGGTATACTCGAAATCGCGATCAAGATGTAATTCCAATTTCCAACTGACCAATTAGTTGTTATTTGTTTCAGTCAGTGCCGCAAAAATAGGGTAAGCAAGGTATGCATTGCATTCCCTGGCCAGATTTTATTTTTAAATGGGGGCCCATCGACAAAAGAAAAAAAAAAAAATGTATTATTCGAAACAAAAAGAAAATATACCATTTATAATAGCAATCTATTATTTTAGAAATATGATGAACATAAGGCTAATTTGTTGTCTCTGTCTTACAAGTACGTAACATAGCAAATTGTACGCTCAGCAGTACACGTGTAACTTCGTTAGTTTATAAATTAGAGCAAATTGACCTCTCATAAAATCTAAAGGTGAGAATATATTATCGCGAGTTATGAGTATTTTAAAATTAATTGTTTATACATCTTAAAATACTCATAACTCACTTTAAAACTAAAATATATTAAAATGCCCATGTGGCTGCCTAGATAATAATCTTACCTTTAGATTTTATAAGAGGTCAATGAGCTCTAATTTTTAAATTAACGGAGCTACATATGTTCTGCTGAGCGTAAAATTTGCTATGTAACGCACTTGTAAGACTGAGACAACACGTCATGCGAGTATCGCGTCCACTTAATATAACCAACATTACTATAATGCTTGAAAAAATGTTAATATTTGGGGGCCATAAATATTGCCTTGCATTAGAGGTCTACCAAAGGTTAATTGTAGCACTTACTTTTTTTCGTTATATTGGAGTATAAGTATACTAGGCTATAGGGGCGAGGGGCCCCTTAAAATGTTTCGCATCAGGGCTCCACAAAACCTAGTTGCGGCACTGGTTTCAGTTCCGGTTTAAGATTAGATAGTAGACAACACGCATCCTATAATCGTCGTTAAGAGTGTTTTTCCAATGTAGGTACTCGTACTTTATAGGTATCCAGGTAGGTACACAATTAGAGATAATGAACTTTTTTCGATTGCAATAAATTGATGTTATAGCGATCATATTATATGGTATAGGTACCTATACGGCTATACTGCAAAGAAACTGCGCTCAGTTATTTGTTGGCACTGAATTAGTTTACTACATAGTGTATCCTTAAAAATGGAATTACTAAAAACACAACGAGGGTATAAAATTGCATATAAAGGCCATATGTATACATTACAAAAAATATGTTTGAATTTTATTCGTTGGCGTTGTTCAAAATTTAGTTCACTTAAGTGTCCGTGTATTTTAAAAACGTGCTTAAATATAGATAAACCAACGTTTTTAACTTTAAATAATGACCACGTGCATGAGGGAAATGACAATTTAATTGGTGCAGCTAAAGTGAAACGATTAATGATCGAAAAGGCGAAATCATCACATGCAACACCTAGTCAAATATATTCGGAAATAGTTGCCAATTGTACTACCAATGTACTCGCAGAATTACCTCGGGAGGACTATTTAAAACGGTCGATTCGAGGTAATCGAGGGCATAATGACCAAGCTAAGCCAAAAACAATTAACGATATTACTATAGAAGGTAAGTGTAATTTTTCAAAATTAACTTAATTGAAAATATTATAATATTAGAAATGTATTAGTATTTATTAATCATTATTATTACAATATGCCCGTATGCCGAAGCACGATTTAAGATATCTTAAAGTATATCTTAAATCGTGTGCCGCAGTATGGTATGGTAAATAAGTCAAGTTAAAAATTAAGTTAATGAAAATTAAATTTTAAAAAGTTAAGTTAAAAGTTAAAATTAACTTAACTTTTTAATGCGTTTATGCCCAGTCTTGTAAATAGTATATTATATATATATAATATATTTATATTATATATATTTTGTAGGTGAATGGAGCTTATACCGTGAAGAGAGATTTCTTTTGCATGATAATCGAAAATCAAACGAACGCATAATAATGTTTGCTACTGACTTATGGGCTCTCATTATTAGCTGAGGCTCAAACATGGTTTGTTTATGGGAACTTTGGACTTGCACCAAATTATTTTACACAGTTATATGTAGTACAAGTACAAAAAGATTCGGTATTTATTACTGCTATTTATTGTATCTTAGAACGAAAAACGCAATCAACCTATGAACATATATTTCGAGTTATTATGGAAGAGTGTAAAAAGCGTGATTTATACCCTGATCCTTTAAATTTTAATTTAGATTTCGAATTAGTTGTCATAAATGCAGCGAAGTTAATTTTTGGATATGGCATAAACATTCGAGGATGTTTTTACCACCTCTGTCAATCAACTTACAGAAAAGTTCAAGAACTAGGTTTGTCAAACAGATATCAAGATGATGAAGGTTTTCGATTGTTTTGTGCAATGATTGACAGTTTAGCTTTCTTACCATTAAATAACGTAAAAGAGGGGATGGAGTGTTTAAAGCAAAACATACCAAATGAAGCAGATGATTTATTAATTTATTTTGAGGCTTATTATGTAAATGGCGCTTACAAACTAATTGGGAATGCAGCTGGAGTTAATGTTAATGTGCGTCTTCGAAGACTACAACCTATGTTTCCACCTAATACTTGGAATGTTCATGATACAACCCTTCATGGTAGCCACAGGACAAACAATCCTACTGAAGGATGGAAGATGGAACAATCGCTTTGCACATTTAGTCGGTCAAAAACATCCAACAATATGGAAGTTAATTAGAAAAATTAAAAATGAAGTAGCTGCAGATCTAGCAAAGTTGGCTTTAAATGATGTAGTGAATATTTTTTTATACATTTTTTATTGTATTTTATGGTATAAGACAGTTTTTATAAAATAACAATTTTTAACATACCTAATAGTACGGTACCTAATATACAATATTTATTTTATTTTTAATATATAATTTATTATATATTAAATTATCTATATTATAACCGGTATAATGCTACTGGGGATTTTTTTTCCTCAATTCGTAGTAGGTATACTACAATAAAAGTGAATCACGGAAAAAAAATCAATAATATTATGTACAATAATATTCAAAACCACATGCAAATGGTTGAACAAATATTTTTATAAACGTTAATTAGTATCTATAATTACCATTTACAACATTATTAATATTTAATTACAAATACGTATATTATATTATATTATATTATTAAAAAAATTATATAGTATTCACCAACACAGTTAAACACGGTTAACGCTTAATCGGCTGATAACAGATATTTAACCGGCCAAATTCGGCCGATTAAAACTCCGGTTAACTTTAAATCATACCCCCCCTTACCACACTTACCCACCTTTTTTATTATGTAATTTCGTCCAAATTTGAACTTGAATGACTATAAAATAAACTGTCCTTTTTTTTTTTAGATTTTTTGGTAACAGAATTTACTACTTACGTGGAATCTTGTTTTAAATTTTCAATCCTAAGATATAAAAGTCAAACATTTTATAAATTTTGAACTACAAAATAATTATTCACTTTTAAATTTGATAAATTTTGTCAAAATTCGATCTTTAAATGCTTTTTAAAAAAAAACTGCGCCTATGTATTTTTAATATTTTTCAACTGAGTCAAAATATTTTCAAAATTGTATGGAGTATAGGAAATGCTAATATTAAAATTGAGTGAAATTTTCATGTATCTACAGTTATTCGTTTTTTAATCACAACAAAATAAGAATATCGCTACATGAGAAATCGAGTGAATATCCAATGTTGTAAAAATTTGAATTTCAAACGCTCATAAAAATTTAATTTGACTTTCTTATGGACATTTTTTTTTTTGATAAAGGTAGATAATCTTATAAGGAATCATGTATTACATTTTAAAATCTTAGATTTAAACAGAAAAATTTTTACGAATTCTTAACTCAAAATAATTTGCTAATTTTCGTGATTTTTCATTATTTTGTCAATTTTTGAACTTTAAATGCTTATAAACAAAAACTGTGACTAAGGATTTTTAATATTTTTCATCTGCCTTTGAAACAATATACTTGGAGCCTACTATTAAATTTTCAAGCTTTTTTAATCAACAAATAAAATTTTATTGGTATTTTTAGAAAAAATACTAAAAAAAAATGGAAAATGAAAATGTCTCTAAACAGTTCAAAAAAAATCAAAATATTTTGAAATGCAAATAAAATGCACCAAGTCATTATTTTGAGTAGCTTATTTTTTTTAGCTATCTAACAATATTATACGTTTATGCCTTATTCTTTTTTGTTTTCCGAGGAGATCTATCAATTTTATTTTACATTCTACCATTAGGTATCATTTTTGATATTATACGGTGAATAGGTAGGTACCTACTTAGTGTCTTAGTACTTAGGTACCAAACTTTCTTATGAAGAAACATTATAAGTAAAGATAAGTATCTAATACGATAGGCAAAAGAATAAAATAAGAACAGCGGATAACTTAGTTCGATAAATTTGATACCTACATACGATATAGTTTGAATAGTTCGATAATAGTTCTATAGTAAGTACTATTCGAGTTTACCTATAGCACGCAGTCATTAAATTTTTTTTCAATTTCGTAGTTTTTTGCGGGGAACTCCAAAAGTAATGATCTGTAAAAGTAAATTTCCTTATCATTGTTTTAAACGTTAAAAAACAAATCGATTAAAAAAAAAAAAAAAATTATTTTTGTATCGTTATTAAACTCCATAGTCCTAGGAATATTGTACCGGGGGGTAAAATTATCCTAGGCAAATCATACCCCCCTCCCGGTATAATATTCCTGGGAAATTCATACCGGGAGGTAAGATTAACCTAGGATATTCTTACCGGGGGTAAGGTTATACCAGGAAAATCTTACCCAATATGGAGGTATAAATATCCTAGGATATTCTTACCAGGGGTAAAATATGACTAGGAAAATCGTACCCCCCCCTGGTATAATATGCCTAGGATATTCTTACCGGGGGGTAAGATTATCCTAGGATATTTTTACCCCCCCAGGAGGGTATGATGATCCTAGGATAATTTTACCGGGAAAATAACCTAGGAAGATCTTACCGGGGGTAAAATGATCCTAGGAAAATCTTACTCCCCCCCCCCCCGGTAAAATTATCCGGGGGTACGATTCGACTGTGACACCGGCTCAAGGAGTAGACGACATAGGTCCACGCCTAGGGCGGCACTTATGAAGCACTTTAGTAAGAGGGCGGCATTTTCAAAATACTGATAATATTATATTGTTAGTGGCGGAAAAATTTGATTTTGCCTAGTTCACTATTTTCGCTTCAGCCGGTCCTATAATCAATATATATATATATAATATTCTATATTCAATATCCATTATTGAAAAGATTATAAAGTAATCAAGTAAGATTAAATAATAATAAATTATACTATTTAATTGTACTCAATATCAATATGCATTCATAATTACCCTAATACAAAAAAAAAATGATTTATTGTTACTTTTAAAATGTATAAGTAAAAAAAAAATTATTGTAAACAAATAAAAGTATTAAAATTTTAAATTATGACCAATGGCCGTGAGGTATGCAATAATATCATTGTTATTAACAAATTCGTCATATTTAGAAACAATATTATAAATTCGTTCCTCTGTTTTTAGTTGTACCTTATTACGACATTTCCTTATTTTTTGTCCTAGATTCAGTTTACGTAACATGCACTCAGTGTCAGCTTGTTCTTTTCCAAGTTCATTAAAAAATGTGTATACGCTAGGATGTTGTCGTCCAACAACCACTTGGAACCGATTATGCCAGCCTTCTGACAAATTATTTGTTCTTGCCAATCGTTGGAGTACTGTATGGTACTGGTTCCACAGTTTTGGGGGGAATCTGGGTTCAGTTCCTTTTCTCCGACCTCTGGCTTGCCTCCCACGGATGTAATTTATCTACATTAACTATTTAAGTTATACTTAAAATTTAAAATTTGAATATTATATTATGTATATTAAAAAATAATTTACCTCAAAATATTCTGCAATTGGCATATACTCGTCTGGTACTTGTTCTAATAAAACATCAAACGTTTCGACAACTTTTTCTGGCGGCACAAACGCTAAAGCACCGGTCATCTGAGCTGTGATCTTAATGTTACGATTTTCTGGATCATTATATTGACTTTGTAACCCTTCTGCCTGTATACGACGATAAAGACTTCGACAAAGATGAAATAAACAAGTATGTATTTCAACTCCAATTATTTTAATCGTCGCATTTATAATTGATTGTTCAAAATCAGTCATCACAAATTGTGGTTTTACAATATTTATTCCAAATTTTTGTGCCTCTGAAAGTATAACTTCATATACTTTTGAATACGCTGCTTCTTCTTTTGACTCTAGTAACGCGTACACCAACGGAAGTCCAATAACTTGATCAGTTCCATTTGTTGTCTGTGTGGTGGTAAATAATTGAAAAAATATTGTTGGAACAACTTTAAATGTTCCGTCAATAAACCAGGTAGGGCTGTTCATTAACATTTTCAAATTTTCTTTTGTTGCAAAAATTATTATTCTTCCACATGTTAACTGATAATCAATATCTTCAAATGAATCGTATAACCAAAATTGCTCTCCTGCTATAGTTTGTCTAAACTGAATTGGTAATTTATGCAGTTCGTTCATACTTCGAGGGTTCGACGGCATATTGATTACACGTTGTCGTGTTATTGCCTTTCTTATATTTTGACGCTCAGGAAGTTCTGCTAAAATTCCAGCTGGTAATTGTTGCAATTCTGTTCTCAAGATTTGTGCAGGGGGTGCTTCAGGATGTTCACTTGCTTTTCTTTTTATATCCGTCATAACTTTTAAGGCATAAACTTCTTCTAAATTCGGTGCGTGGTCATGTATAGAACTTTGAGGGCCTTTATGGATTATTATATTTTGTCCAGAATTACTCGTTATAGTCCGAGCAGAGCATTCACTTTTTTTACGACAACACCAATAAAATCGACCTTTGTTTTCCGAATGTTTGTAGTAGAGATATCCATCAACATGAAGAAGCTTTCCTCTTCCATTAGAATTTATAATTTCGGCCATAATTCTAATGAATACGCTTGGTTGTATAAATACGATTTAATGTACAAAAAATTCAAGTTAATCTACGAAAAATTACACGTTTGGCAACAACTGTCAAAATGAAACTAAACAATACGTTTTAGTAATTGTATTAGGTACCTAATCTGAAATCATATTAATAAATATTTATGAATATAATTTGAACTTTTTCATTTAGGTAAGTTAATTTGAGTTTAGATTTGGGCTCTGTATATTTTCTTTTATAATATGAAATTTTTCTTTTTTCACATAACAGTACTTATCAAAAAGTTATTCTCTGTTTGGCTCGCTAAATTTTTTTCCTTTTCCCTTAGTATTAAATAAATATCTTTACTTTCAGTTGGAAAAAGAAAACGAATAGGCATTAGGTTACCTATTTTATGTCTATGAAGTTCTTTTCTTAATGTCAGTATAGTAGTTTGAAAAATGTTGACAGTGGTCCAATTTTTTAAATAAGGGAGGATCATCAATTCGATTGTAGTACAGTTTTCCCAATCTGTTTTTCCCGATTTATTTTTTCCAATTCATTTTTCCCAATTTTTACTATTCCCAAATGTTATATGACCAATCCATTTTTTCCAATTTCAATATTTACCATAAAAACATTTTCCCAAGTTTAATATTTTTCCAAAAAAAAAAAAAAACAACATTGTTGCCGAATACACGAAATCGGCATTTTAGGTAGGTGCTCGGTGCCTATCACTGCTTAATCGGACTATATACATCCATGATCCATATATCTGTATATCCCTATACCTATATCGTACATCCCTAAATGGTACACATTTCATCTTTATCTTTATTACCGTTTGCCGTTCAACTATACATTGTTTATACCTATAAATACTGTAGATACTGATCTATAGATTATAAATATCATAAACTTCAAAATACCTATTGTATGCGTCGAAATAACGCATGCGCCCAATTGCCGTTCGATCCATTTGTTGCGTGATTAAGTTTATCCGTTCAATATTGATTATCGGATGTCTTATTTATACCTTGTTTAGTTTCATTTTGACAGTTGTTGCCAAACGTGTAATTTTTCGTAGATTAACTTGAATTTTTTGTACATTAAATCGTATTTATACAACCAAGCGTATTCATTAGAATTATGGCCGAAATTATAAATTCTAATGGAAGAGGAAAGCTTCTTCATGTTGATGGATATCTCTACTACAAACATTCGGAAAACAAAGGTCGATTTTATTGGTGTTGTCGTAAAAAAAGTGAATGCTCTGCTCGGACTATAACGAGTAATTCTGGACAAAATATAATAATCCATAAAGGCCCTCAAAGTTCTATACATGACCACGCACCGAATTTAGAAGAAGTTTATGCCTTAAAAGTTATGACGGATATAAAAAGAAAAGCAAGTGAACATCCTGAAGCACCCCCTGCACAAATCTTGAGAACAGAATTGCAACAATTACCAGCTGGAATTTTAGCAGAACTTCCTGAGCGTCAAAATATAAGAAAGGCAATAACACGACAACGTGTAATCAATATGCCGTCGAACCCTCGAAGTATGAACGAACTGCATAAATTACCAATTCAGTTTAGACAAACTATAGCAGGAGAGCAATTTTGGTTATACGATTCATTTGAAGATATTGATTATCAGTTAACATGTGGAAGAATAATAATTTTTGCAACAAAAGAAAATTTGAAAATGTTAATGAACAGCCCTACCTGGTTTATTGACGGAACATTTAAAGTTGTTCCAACAATATTTTTTCAATTATTTACCACCACACAGACAACAAATGGAACTGATCAAGTTATTGGACTTCCGTTGGTGTACGCGTTACTAGAGTCAAAAGAAGAAGCAGCGTATTCAAAAGTATATGAAGTTATACTTTCAGAGGCACAAAAATTTGGAATAAATATTGTAAAACCACAATTTGTGATGACTGATTTTGAACAATCAATTATAAATGCGACGATTAAAATAATTGGAGTTGAAATACATACTTGTTTATTTCATCTTTGTCGAAGTCTTTATCGTCGTATACAGGCAGAAGGGTTACAAAGTCAATATAATGATCCAGAAAATCGTAACATTAAGATCACAGCTCAGATGACCGGTGCTTTAGCGTTTGTGCCGCCAGAAAAAGTTGTCGAAACGTTTGATGTTTTATTAGAACAAGTACCAGACGAGTATATGCCAATTGCAGAATATTTTGAGGTAAATTATTTTTTAATATACATAATATAATATTCAAATTTTAAATTTTAAGTATAACTTAAATAGTTAATGTAGATAAATTACATCCGTGGGAGGCAAGCCAGAGGTCGGAGAAAAGGAACTGAACCCAGATTCCCCCCAAAACTGTGGAACCAGTACCATACAGTACTCCAACGATTGGCAAGAACAAATAATTTGTCAGAAGGCTGGCATAATCGGTTCCAAGTGGTTGTTGGACGACAACATCCTAGCGTATACACATTTTTTAATGAACTTGGAAAAGAACAAGCTGACACTGAGTGCATGTTACGTAAACTGAATCTAGGACAAAAAATAAGGAAATGTCGTAATAAGGTACAACTAAAAACAGAGGAACGAATTTATAATATTGTTTCTAAATATGACGAATTTGTTAATAACAATGATATTATTGCATACCTCACGGCCATTGGTCATAATTTAAAATTTTAATACTTTTATTTGTTTACAATAATTTTTTTTTTACTTATACATTTTAAAAGTAACAATAAATCATTTTTTTTTTGTATTAGGGTAATTATGAATGCATATTGATATTGAGTACAATTAAATAGTATAATTTATTATTATTTAATCTTACTTGATTACTTTATAATCTTTTCAATAATGGATATTGAATATAGAATATTATATATATATATATTGATTATAGGACCGGCTGAAGCGAAAATAGTGAACTAGGCAAAATCAAATTTTTCCGCCACTAACAATATAATATTATCAGTATTTTGAAAATGCCGCCCTCTTACTAAAGTGCTTCATAAGTGCCGCCCTAGGCGTGGACCTATGTCGTCTACTCCTTGAGCCGGTGTCACAGTCGAATCGTACCCCCGGATAATTTTACCGGGGGGGGGGGAGTAAGATTTTCCTAGGATCATTTTACCCCCGGTAAGATCTTCCTAGGTTATTTTCCCGGTAAAATTATCCTAGGATCATCATACCCTCCTGGGGGGGTAAAAATATCCTAGGATAATCTTACCCCCCGGTAAGAATATCCTAGGCATATTATACCAGGGGGGGGTACGATTTTCCTAGTCATATTTTACCCCTGGTAAGAATATCCTAGGATATTTATACCTCCATATTGGGTAAGATTTTCCTGGTATAACCTTACCCCCGGTAAGAATATCCTAGGTTAATCTTACCTCCCGGTATGAATTTCCCAGGAATATTATACCGGGAGGGGGGTATGATTTGCCTAGGATAATTTTACCCCCCGGTACAATATTCCTAGGACTATGGAGTTTAATAACGATACAAAAATAATTTTTTTTTTTTTTTTAATCGATTTGTTTTTTAACGTTTAAAACAATGATAAGGAAATTTACTTTTACAGATCATTACTTTTGGAGTTCCCCGCAAAAAACTACGAAATTGAAAAAAAATTTAATGACTGCGTGCTATAGGTAAACTCGAATAGTACTTACTATAGAACTATTATCGAACTATTCAAACTATATCGTATGTAGGTATCAAATTTATCGAACTAAGTTATCCGCTGTTCTTATTTTATTCTTTTGCCTATCGTATTAGATACTTATCTTTACTTATAATGTTTCTTCATAAGAAAGTTTGGTACCTAAGTACTAAGACACTAAGTAGGTACCTACCTATTCACCGTATAATATCAAAAATGATACCTAATGGTAGAATGTAAAATAAAATTGATAGATCTCCTCGGAAAACAAAAAAGAATAAGGCATAAACGTATAATATTGTTAGATAGCTAAAAAAAATAAGCTACTCAAAATAATGACTTGGTGCATTTTATTTGCATTTCAAAATATTTTGATTTTTTTTGAACTGTTTAGAGACATTTTCATTTTCCATTTTTTTTTAGTATTTTTTCTAAAAATACCAATAAAATTTTATTTGTTGATTAAAAAAGCTTGAAAATTTAATAGTAGGCTCCAAGTATATTGTTTCAAAGGCAGATGAAAAATATTAAAAATCCTTAGTCACAGTTTTTGTTTATAAGCATTTAAAGTTCAAAAATTGACAAAATAATGAAAAATCACGAAAATTAGCAAATTATTTTGAGTTAAGAATTCGTAAAAATTTTTCTGTTTAAATCTAAGATTTTAAAATGTAATACATGATTCCTTATAAGATTATCTACCTTTATCAAAAAAAAAAATGTCCATAAGAAAGTCAAATTAAATTTTTATGAGCGTTTGAAATTCAAATTTTTACAACATTGGATATTCACTCGATTTCTCATGTAGCGATATTCTTATTTTGTTGTGATTAAAAAACGAATAACTGTAGATACATGAAAATTTCACTCAATTTTAATATTAGCATTTCCTATACTCCATACAATTTTGAAAATATTTTGACTCAGTTGAAAAATATTAAAAATACATAGGCGCAGTTTTTTTTTAAAAAGCATTTAAAGATCGAATTTTGACAAAATTTATCAAATTTAAAAGTGAATAATTATTTTGTAGTTCAAAATTTATAAAATGTTTGACTTTTATATCTTAGGATTGAAAATTTAAAACAAGATTCCACGTAAGTAGTAAATTCTGTTACCAAAAAATCTAAAAAAAAAAAGGACAGTTTATTTTATAGTCATTCAAGTTCAAATTTGGACGAAATTACATAATAAAAAAGGTGGGTAAGTGTGGTAAGGGGGGGTATGATTTAAAGTTAACCGGAGTTTTAATCGGCCGAATTTGGCCGGTTAAATATCTGTTATCAGCCGATTAAGCGTTAACCGTGTTTAACTGTGTTGGTGAATACTATATAATTTTTTTAATAATATAATATAATATAATATACGTATTTGTAATTAAATATTAATAATGTTGTAAATGGTAATTATAGATACTAATTAACGTTTATAAAAATATTTGTTCAACCATTTGCATGTGGTTTTGAATATTATTGTACATAATATTATTGATTTTTTTTCCGTGATTCACTTTTATTGTAGTATACCTACTACGAATTGAGGAAAAAAAATCCCCAGTAGCATTATACCGGTTATAATATAGATAATTTAATATATAATAAATTATATATTAAAAATAAAATAAATATTGTATATTAGGTACCGTACTATTAGGTATGTTAAAAATTGTTATTTTATAAAAACTGTCTTATACCTTAAAATACAATAAAAAATGTATAAAAAAATATTCACTACATCATTTAAAGCCAACTTTGCTAGATCTGCAGCTACTTCATTTTTAATTTTTCTAATTAACTTCCATATTGTTGGATGTTTTTGACCGACTAAATGTGCAAAGCGATTGTTCCATCTTCCATCCTTCAGTAGGATTGTTTGTCCTGTGGCTACCATGAAGGGTTGTATCATGAACATTCCAAGTATTAGGTGGAAACATAGGTTGTAGTCTTCGAAGACGCACATTAACATTAACTCCAGCTGCATTCCCAATTAGTTTGTAAGCGCCATTTACATAATAAGCCTCAAAATAAATTAATAAATCATCTGCTTCATTTGGTATGTTTTGCTTTAAACACTCCATCCCCTCTTTTACGTTATTTAATGGTAAGAAAGCTAAACTGTCAATCATTGCACAAAACAATCGAAAACCTTCATCATCTTGATATCTGTTTGACAAACCTAGTTCTTGAACTTTTCTGTAAGTTGATTGACAGAGGTGGTAAAAACATCCTCGAATGTTTATGCCATATCCAAAAATTAACTTCGCTGCATTTATGACAACTAATTCGAAATCTAAATTAAAATTTAAAGGATCAGGGTATAAATCACGCTTTTTACACTCTTCCATAATAACTCGAAATATATGTTCATAGGTTGATTGCGTTTTTCGTTCTAAGATACAATAAATAGCAGTAATAAATACCGAATCTTTTTGTACTTGTACTACATATAACTGTGTAAAATAATTTGGTGCAAGTCCAAAGTTCCCATAAACAAACCATGTTTGAGCCTCAGCTAATAATGAGAGCCCATAAGTCAGTAGCAAACATTATTATGCGTTCGTTTGATTTTCGATTATCATGCAAAAGAAATCTCTCTTCACGGTATAAGCTCCATTCACCTACAAAATATATATAATATAAATATATTATATATATATAATATACTATTTACAAGACTGGGCATAAACGCATTAAAAAGTTAAGTTAATTTTAACTTTTAACTTAACTTTTTAAAATTTAATTTTCATTAACTTAATTTTTAACTTGACTTATTTACCATACCATACTGCGGCACACGATTTAAGATATACTTTAAGATATCTTAAATCGTGCTTCGGCATACGGGCATATTGTAATAATAATGATTAATAAATACTAATACATTTCTAATATTATAATATTTTCAATTAAGTTAATTTTGAAAAATTACACTTACCTTCTATAGTAATATCGTTAATTGTTTTTGGCTTAGCTTGGTCATTATGCCCTCGATTACCTCGAATCGACCGTTTTAAATAGTCCTCCCGAGGTAATTCTGCGAGTACATTGGTAGTACAATTGGCAACTATTTCCGAATATATTTGACTAGGTGTTGCATGTGATGATTTCGCCTTTTCGATCATTAATCGTTTCACTTTAGCTGCACCAATTAAATTGTCATTTCCCTCATGCACGTGGTCATTATTTAAAGTTAAAAACGTTGGTTTATCTATATTTAAGCACGTTTTTAAAATACACGGACACTTAAGTGAACTAAATTTTGAACAACGCCAACGAATAAAATTCAAACATATTTTTTGTAATGTATACATATGGCCTTTATATGCAATTTTATACCCTCGTTGTGTTTTTAGTAATTCCATTTTTAAGGATACACTATGTAGTAAACTAATTCAGTGCCAACAAATAACTGAGCGCAGTTTCTTTGCAGTATAGCCGTATAGGTACCTATACCATATAATATGATCGCTATAACATCAATTTATTGCAATCGAAAAAAGTTCATTATCTCTAATTGTGTACCTACCTGGATACCTATAAAGTACGAGTACCTACATTGGAAAAACACTCTTAACGACGATTATAGGATGCGTGTTGTCTACTATCTAATCTTAAACCGGAACTGAAACAAATAACAACTAATTGGTCAGTTGGAAATTGGAATTACATCTTGATCGCGATTTCGAGTATACTGTTCAAAACGCCGAAAGTTTATCCATCATGGTATACATTTTATATGCGTATAAATCGTATAATATAATACATTTATATATTTAGTAATATTTAATTTATTATAAAATAACAATTTTTAACATAATATACAATATTTATTTTATTGTTCATATAATAAAATTTATAAAATAATTTAATACTACCGGTATAATGCTACTGGGGATTTTTTTTCCTAGTGTGGGGATTTTTTTTCCGGGGATTTTTTTTCCAACTACCACCTACTACAATACTACATTAATAGTACATTAATACATGTATCAGTGTTTGGAACGTTCACTAAAAAATGAATTCGTTCACGTTCACGTTCAGTCCTTAAAAAAGGAACTCGTTCACGTTCAAATTCATATTTTTTCAAATGAACACGTTCACGTTCTTTGAAAATATGAATGCGTTCATTTCCTAACCTAACCGGGGGTAAAAATAACCTAGGAAGATCTTACCGGGGGTAAAATGATCCTAGGAAAATCTTACACCCCCCCCCCCCCCGGTAAAATTATCCGGGGGTAAGATTTGCCTGTTACACCGGGCCTGATTGATTATTAGTACATGCTAATATGCTATACATAAAATAATAGTTAAATTTGTAATATTATCTTTGGATCTTGCTTTCAATTTGTATTCATTTAAAATTTAAAATATTCAATTGGAAGTGATATTTACAATATAAATGAAATTAAATCATTTAAATAATTAAATCATTCAATTAAGAAAAAAAAAACACAACTCGCATAACAATAACAATTACATTTATATTTTATATATAATAGGTACTTAAAAGTTACCTAATAGTTAATAGTTTAATATAGTTAACATAGTGAATTGTTTAACAAAATACAATTTACATCTTTCTTTTTGAAATCTTGTTTTGAAGTAATGCTTATAAATTATAATACGAATAAAAAATAATAATGCATTCAAATGACAAAATATTAGTATTGGTATTTCGTAATTATAATAGTTAGATTTTATATTAGTATACATCGGTGATGTATAAAATATAGATGTATTATATGTATAATACTTAATATAATACGTGCCAAACCTGCTAAAAAGCCATTTCTATATTTCTTCCTCTAAAATACATTTTAATAAGAAACTAATTAATTAGTGACGATTCTTGTTCTTAGCATAGGTATCAATGGGAGCTTGATAGGACTTAGTCCCCATAAAATAAATTAAAAATTACACTTAACATTTATCTGAAAGAATTTAAAGTAGGTAGGTATCTATAAAAAGCACTTTGCAGGGTTCCATACTCAAGTGTTGAGTAAGCTAATTGGTCATATAAATAACTACAAAGTTGGTCACTTGGCTACATGCACATCATACAAAATTCTAGGCTATTATTCAAATAAAACCACTTTTTATAGAGATCATTGAGTATTTGAGTGTTTGATTGTATCACATTATACGATGCACTCACTTCCACTTCTTACAACATGAGCCAACCCTATTTTTAAAATTTAATTTGGATGTTTTTAAAACAAAATTATAGTGAACTTACTAAGGCCTTTAACCCAATAAGGCTACTATAATTTGATTTTATCATTTTAGATACCTACCTATAATATATGTATGAAGTTTATACTTGGTTTTTTTACTTTTTGAAATCAGAACCGAAACCTTAATTCTGTAATTTTAAGAACCGGAACTGAATTTTTATTTTTTTGAAGAACCGAATTGGAACTGAAACCGAAAAAATCATAAAGGTTCCAAGCCCTGAACCTGACATGAAATTTTAATTTTAATAGTTTTGCCCATGACCATGTTATACTTAAGTTATGTGTGATATCTACTACAATGGCAATATGACAATATGATTTAAATTTTATACCTTAAAGCGGCTGACCGATTTTTAAAATCCCTATTGTCCTAAAGAAGGCCTTTCAAATGTACCAACTAGATCAAATATGTTCTAGCAGAAACCACCCCTAAAGTGAGAAATTGAAACGTAGGTAAAGTTACCAATTCTAATTAATTTCAGACAAAAAAAAAATAAGTGTGTTTCAGTAGGTACCTACACATGATATAAGTGAAAACACAAATAGTTATATGAATATTAAATATTTTACATAAATATTATTATTATGTATTCATTATTATAATAATGAACGCATAATATGACATATATAAATAAAATAAAAGGTGGAGAAGACGTGGGTACCGCTCTGCAGTCTGCTGTACAGGAATAATTACTGTCGAACATTTCATTGTAATAGATGTGTTATATTTAATGATACATCATTGCATACGAAAAACGATTTCTGAGCAGAGACGTTGTATCATCATAGAATACTTGTATAGTCTAAATATTTACCATATACTATGGAAAATTCTAATATGAATATTTTGTGAAAATTGTCAAGTGTCTACGGTTATTAGTTAATAATTTATGAGTTACAACAAAAAATATAAAATCAAATTTTTCAAAGATTGATTTTGCTAATTACTATTTTTTTACTTTTTTTTGTTTTTCCCTACGTTTTCAAAAACTACCAGAAGTTATTAATTATGACTCCCAAATCTACCAACTAGATTCACTTTTCTATCAGAAATTATGCTAATGTCAAAAATTGGGACATACCCCAAATGTTGATGATAGAACAAAAAAACACACATCATCGTAATTACAATGCATTTATCGCTACGCTCAGAATCTAAAAAAATAATTAATTTAATTACGCCTATTAAGTATTTACTTAATAAAAAAAAATAGGTCATTGTAAAAGTTACGTTTTATTAAGTATTGTTATAACTTATAAGAATAACAGTCCAATAAAATTATATATAATATCTATATTATATTATTATTTAAATACTAAGTTTTATGTAAATAACAACTTTATCCCAATGGTCTATGTCGCCGAGGGTAAATTTAATAATAAAAAAAGTAAATAAAAAAAAATTAAAAAATAGGTACTATGTTTTGAAAATATTTATTTATTGTAAAAAATCAATACAATTAAATTATATAAACTGAATAGGTAACTAATTTAAAACTTAATTACAATAAATAATATAATTCTAAAATAATAATTAATATAATATAAATAATGTTCTCGTAGAATTTCAATTATGCCGAGGAAAATGAGTATACCATTTGATAACATAGTGGAGGCCATCAACGTATGTAAAAATACAATTTTTGAGGGGCATAAAATGATAGTTGGTCCAACGCATCCAATATGGGCAGATATAAGACAACGTTTAAATGGAGAAATATCGGAAAAATCTTTATATACCATAGTGAAGTGCAACAGAAATGATGTGTTGAACAAAATTTATATAAAACCAGGCGATGATGTTAATAATATGATGTTGAACGATTCAAAAATGACATTAATGGATAATGATTCAAGTGATTTTGAAATTGAAACCAGCTTTGACAATGATATCAACACAATTAACTTTAAAATAACTTTTAGTAAAGAAGAATGGGCAAAAATATATTGTGAAAAAAAGAGTCAGTTAAATAATTCAAGATACCTAAACCGTAACTATAAAATGTTGAATCCTGGAGTATGGACAGAAATAATTCACAGCCATTTTTGGGAATTGCTTGCACTATTATTTATAAAAGGGCTAAAATGTACGAATCTAGTCTTCAATACTGTGTATTTTACGGTAAATGTAAGTCATGCAATAGTGAGTTAAAAGGGGAATTAGATGTAAAACCTTCAGTAAATAATAGAGCAATTTTCCTTTGTACGTATAAAGGAAACTTTCAAAATTGTGACGAAAAACAAAAACGTCGTACTAATCCTGGAAAAAAACAATATTATACTAATAAATTAGTAACCGAAAACATGTCAGCAGCTATGTTACAAAGATGTGAAGCAAATACTTTGATGCAGTTTGGTGATAGCGAACCCAGTCATTTACCAACAGCAAATGCACTAAGAATAACAAAATGCAGAGCTATAGCAGATCAGCGAGAGGACCATGATCCCATTTTAGCTCTTTGTAAAATGAAGCACATGCATCCATACTTAAACATAATAAAAGACATTGGATATGATCGTTTTTTCGTTCATTATTGGACTGCTCTTGAAATGAACGTTTATAGACAGTATACAAATACAATAAATAACAACGGTATGCATTGATGCTACCGGCAGTTTGGTAAAAAAACCAACTTCTATAATAAATAGGAAGACTAAGAGTATTTTATTGTATGAAATAGCAGTGCACGATAAAAATATAATGAAACAGTATTCGGTAAGTCACATGCTTTCAGAGAGACATGACAATAACTCAATATACCACTGGCTTATAGAGTGGATTCGGGATGGAGCGCCTTGTCCAAAACAAGTTGTAACTGATATGTCTTTAGCACTGATGACGGCTGTAGTGAGGGCGTTTACACAATACAATAATTTGAAGAGTTATATGTGTGCATGTTTCAAATTATTAATGAACACTGAAGTAGATTTGCCAACATGTTTGATTAGATGTGATGTTGCTCATGTAATAAAACTTGTGACAACTTGGAAGCCTCTTCAGTTAGTTGACAAACGAGTGAAAGACTTTCTAATCCGCTCCATAGCACAAATGGTACTATCGGACGATTTAGATGATATGAAACAACTTTTAGAAAGTTTCTTTTGTCTGATTTACAGTAAGACTGATGGTCGTTTAGAAAATGGGTTTGCAACAGCTAGTGAAAATGGACGACAATTTCTTCGGCGTAGAATTGCCACAATAATAGCTGAACAATATTTTATTGATATTAATGAAGAAAGTGTAAACGAGCAACATTTTGAAGATCTTACTACACTTACTGACGTAGATAATCCATTTCACGAAATGACACAAAAAATCTCCATTCAATGTCAAAATCAAGTGGATCAGGAAGTTGGAGATCATGATAATATGTATTTTTTACCAGCTGTTGCACCACTGGTAATTAATTTATGTACATATATTCCTTTGTGGTCTGGTGTTATGTTTTCATCATTTAAATATGGTGATATCCCTCCATCAAGTGCACCGATTGAAAGCCAATTCAATGATTTGAAAAACAGGGTCCTGAAACATGTGAACAACATGCCAATGCGTATTGACGATTTTGTAAAAGTACATATCCAATCACTTGACGGTACAATGAAGCTAACAAATGCAAGCATGAATACACAACTATGCCAAAACCATTCACCATTAACTCACAATAAAAAAGTACAAGAAAAATCTCAAAAAACACTCCTAACATCAAAACAGAGTGAAATAGTACACCCAGATATCAATTCTTCACAGAATACAACCCAAGTTAACACATATTACGAGGATGACAATTTTACAGCAACAAGCATTACAACATCTAACCAGGACGATATGTATATTCAAGAACCCGCAAAAATCATTAATAACGAACCTAAAAATAATAAAGCTTCATTATACGATACACCAAACGTAGAAAATGACGCAGACATACTCAGAATAAACGACGACTTAAGTAACCTTGATGATATTTTAAATTCAAATGGACCATTATTAAATAATATTAACAAAACTACAGACAAATCGGATAAGTCAACTGTTATTATTATTCATGACTTACACGCAATTCCTTTGATAGAGAATGAAGATGTCGGCGAAGAAAATTGGGGAAATATTTTAATGAATCCTAAGAAAAAAAAAACCTATTTATTTAACACCAAATCGTGAAATTTTGATGAGGAATATGAATTCAAAAGCCAAAACAAAAAGTATTGGACTTATTCAAAATGGAAATAAATCGAAATTCAAATCCATAATATTAGATGATGGATCTTATGTCTTATCAAACACGTGTGCTTTCGATTCTGTGATTCAAATATTAGCTGTTGCTTACTGTGATAGCGATGAATATAAAAGTTACGTAGATGAAAAAAAAAAACGTAAATGAATTATGGCACTTGGTTTCTACCTTACTCAGAGATGGCTTAACTGTTCAAACATACCGAAAACGTGCAAAAATTTTAAAACAATTTTATCCAGTAGAGCCTATGTTTAATGGTGTTGGTTATTTATCTGTCGAGCAAGCCGTGGATAATTTATTAATTAAGTTACTAGGAGACGACAAAAGCGTTGAAATAGTTCGACGTTGTAGCTCTTGTGGGTACGAACACAAAGAAAAAAACCAATGCATAACTGTATGTGTTCAAGAAAAGTATCTTACAAACCGACTTCTCGATAACCTATTAACTACGGAAATAAATCATTTATATGATACAACCAATTGTAAATCTTGTTCCGGGGATATGATTGCCAACCCTCAATTTGGAAAACATATATTTTTTAATATGATAAATTTAAATAACACTTATTGATAGTCCATTTACCGATATGAGTTTGCGTCTGAATCATATCCCAAAACACTTAAACACATCAGAACTATCATATTATTTGAGAGGCTCTGTCACAACACCAGACAACCAGCAAGAGATAACTTCACATACTTTGATAGGACACTATCATGCTCATACCTACAGGAATCCAATGAACATTTGGCAATTATATGACGACACTAACGATAAGGTGTGTACACGCTCCACGAAAACATACCTTTTGACGGTTTGAAATATAATTTTGAATTTGGTTTCTTTTACTCATTTTATAAAGTTGGCGTGAGCACGAACAGTAGTAAAATGAATGTTTTATAATACACACAATATTGTTATATTCTTAATCTTTAAATCTTAAACAATTTGGATTTTCTGCGACCGAATTTCATAATATATATCAAGTTTATATTTTCTGTGACAATCACCTTCTATTGTATCCAGTACCTACCTAACCGGCTAACCTTACCAATTAATCCTAGTCTTAATTACGACGTTGAAATAAAATAAAATGATACATTTTATCTTATTTTAAATTACTACTTCAACAAAAATATACCTACAATTATTCTTTAATACTATAATAATATATAGTTAATAAACTATATTCACCACTAAAATGTTTCTACTCGGACCCCCCCCCCCCCCCTTACGGCCTTGTAAGAACCTATAATAACTGCCAGGGCAGTGGCGGATCCAGAGGGGGACAATGGGGGCATTTTTCTTTTGTTTACACTATGTTTAACCAATTTTTGTACATTTGCTCCCCCCCATGTCCCTCAAAATTAAGCCCTGGATCCACCATTGTGCCAGTTTCGATCTTATAGTTTATTTTTAGGGGGGTTTGGAGTGAATATTTCCGACTTTCAAAGATAAATCTACCAACTGTAAATTAAATGTTAAATAATAATTACATTTTCCTATAGTAATAATTAGGGATCAAATAGTTATAAATTTGCATATGTTTTCTATTTATCCTTTTTAATTCAATGGTATAATATATTAATACCATTGTATATAAGAAAAACGATTCTGAGCGAAGATAATCAGTCAGCTTATGATATATTACCAAGTATATTTGATGATATTATTGTGAAATAATGTGAATAAAGTAATTTATATTTAATCTATTAATCATTTTGTTTTAAATTTTTAACCCTTAGCTATAAAAGTTGAACATTTTATAAACTACCTACTAAATAATTTGTAAATTTTCAATTTGATATAGGTATTTCATCAACATTTGAACATTAATAAAAAAAATTATAAAAAAAATACGTGCCTACTGCCTATGTATTTTTAATATTTTTCATCTTCTATTAACAATATATCAGGAGCCTTGTATTAATTTTTCACTTTTTTTCATGTATCTACAGTTATTTGTTTTTGATTTACAATACAAAATAAGAAAATTGCTAGATAAAAAATCGAGTGAATATCCAATGTTGTAAGATTTTTTTTGTTTTGATAAAGGTAGACAAACTTATGAGGAATTTTGTATTACATTTTAAAATCTTAGATTTAAAAAGAAAAATTTTTATGAATTTCTAACTCAAATTAATTTTCTCATTTTCATGAATTTTTACGTATTTTGTCAAGATTTTGTGCCTCACCATCACGTCTTTTTTTTGTCAAAAAATACTGTTTCTAATTCCAACAATACGTGTCGACAATTATCACGATTTTTATTCTGAAAAAATATTTTGATTGTCCGTAATATTATATTAACGATCGAGCCACATTTATAATTTTTGTAATTAAATTCTAATAAATATTGAAAAAAATTCAAAAAATTCAGAATTTCCACCTTAAATATTTAATTAACTAAATACAATTTTAAAAAGGTGGGCAAGTGGGTGTCGCTCTGCTGTACATTAGGTTACAAGTGGGTCACTGTAATGGATGGTGTTTTTACCCAACAAATAAAATTGTATTAACATAAAAAAAAATGAAACATGAATATGTCCGTTCAACAATTCAACAGTTCAAACAAATCATAATTTTTTGAAAATGTTATCGTGTATAGAAAATGCTAATATAAACAACCATTTTTTCAAAAACATATTTTGCGTAAAAATTCCCGTTTTCCGCTAATTTTTCTTTTGTTTTTCACAGCGTTTTTGAAAACTATTTGGAATTTTTAACTTTTGACCCCTCTAAGTACCAATTAGATTAACTTTCCTATCAGAAAAGAGACTGTTGAAGAAAATCCAAGCATTTTTACTGTCCTAAAAGGTGATGACAGACACTATAATGACTAATAAGAAACACACATTGTGAAATTAATAAGCTTTGGTAAAGTTTTCTAATATTGCGACATCGGTATTTTCCATTCCTATTTTTAGACATTACAATATTGGTGAAAACTGAAAACAATTTTATTACACGAACACAATATAATATAGGCTCTCCTGTGTACCTAATCTTTGATTATCTGACTGCCAAAAATAATTAAGGATATTTGTTACTAGTAAACTATATATTAATACTTAATGCTTTATGCGTGTATTAGACATTAGTTGTACGTATATGGAAATATCACTTATCTCATTATACATTACATTTTGCGATTTCTGAAAATTGCCGACTAGTACTTACAGTTGCCGACATTAGAGGATAACCCCCCCCCCTGAATTAACTGCCATGATCGGTATTGTAGGTATGTTAGTATTTTACATATTTTTAAGGACAATGGATATACCTACATAAACGGTCATACATGTACTGTACAAAAATATGAATTTTCTATGATTTATATTGAATTTGTTAAGTAAATATCAGTAAAACTTAAAAACTAACAAGGTAATTTCCATTACAATTATTAAATGATACACTAACATCTGGTACCTACCAGATTAAACTATTAAAGGCTCATCATTCAAACAAGATTGGTTTTACTTCAGAACTAATGGTACACAAACGATTTGCTCATACAGTGCTTTCAAAATTCCAATCTAGAAATGTGTGCATAACCTATTAGTGTAATAAAAATTCAAAATTCCAATCTGAGTGAAAATTAACCCCAATTTAGTGATAGGTAACTGATAAGTTATAACTTATAGTTTTACCTCCCCACCGTCAGATTTCGATTTTTGCAATATCTCCGGGAATAATTGTGCACAAACGACTGGACTTGTGCACTAACTATGCACAAACGAACTGCTCCAACAGAATTTCAAAATTCCAGATCGGAGGGCCTCAGGAATGGACCCCCGAATTTGTTTTCGCGATATCTCCAGAAATAATTGTGCACAAACGATCGGACTTCGTGCACATTCATGCACAAACGATGCACAAACGATTGGCGCAATCAGAATTTGAAAATTCCAAATCGGAGGGGCTGCCGTTTCTACGGCCCCCCCGAATTTGATTTAGGGATAATCTCCACAGTTTTTGTGCACAAACGACCGGACTTGTGCACATTTGTGCACAAACGATGCACAAACGATTGGTGCAATCAAAATTCAAAAATTCCAAATTGGGGGGGCTGTAGAAATGGACCCTAATATTTAATGGTTGTAAAAAAACCCGAAATCTTGTTGCCAAAATGCCGAACGCGTTTTCGACAACCCGTCGCGCTCTAGAAAGTCTATAGTTGAATATGTGTTCATCATGACCAGAGTTATGCTTTCCATAATGTTTCATCAAATTTTCCATGAGAGGAAAAGCTTCGTCACCAATAAACACAAATGGTAGCTCATACTCGACTTGGGGTAGAACTTGAGGCGGAGGTATTTTTAAATTTTTATTTTCCAGAGACCGGTATAAATCAGTTTCTTTTAAAATACCACCATCAGAAACGCGTCCATTTGTACCATAATGCACATAAATAAATTCATAATTTGCATTTACCACTGCGAAAACCACCACACTAAATGTCCCTTTATAATTAAAATAATATGATCCACTGTTTGGTGGTTTTGTGATTAATACGTGTTTTCCGTCTATTGCTCCTAGACAGTTATCAAAATCCCAAAAAGACTTAAAATCTTTTGCAATTTGCTTCCACTCTGATTCTGTCTTCGGCAACTTAAAAAATAAATAATCCTTAACTTTAGATTATAATAATTGTATGCATACCTATATTTAAATTTTAATAGAAAAATTTCGCTTTGGCCAAGTAGAAAATAGTTTTTCTGTATACCTACAAGGGCTTAACGATTTTATAATAATGTTAAACAAGACCAAAAACGATTTAAATATATAAACGTAATCAAACTAAAACGATTAAAAAACTTTGATAATATTTTAATTTTAAATAAAATGAACACAAACATTGATTAATTCAAGTCCTGGAGCCAGTCTTGTAAAGTATTTGAAGAAATGTAGTCAAATAAAAAAATTAAATCAAATTAAATTTTTTATACTATTTTGAAAACTTTTTGAAAAAATTATTTAAATACGTATTCTGAATTTCTGTATTTTATATGATTTATTCAAAAATAGTTTCTTTAAATCGAAAAATAGATAATATTTGTTACAAAAGAATTTTTTTAGCACAAAATATCTGGGACATTATAAGTTATGAACAATGCTTTTTCTCATAGAATGCAATATGTTTGATTCACGTCAATTTTCAACCATTGCAAAACTGACAAAAATTATTAGCTAGGAAAAAAATATTCTATTACAGCAAATAATTTTTTCTAATACTTTTTCAAATATTCGATTATGTATTCCCAAGATATTTTTAAAAATCTATTCGTATTCAGACTACTTATTAATACTAATTTATTCGAATATGTATTCCGAGTTCAAAATAAAAGTATTCTATACAAGACTGCCTGCGGATCAAATATAATTTGTTGTTTTTTTAATTAAAATGTAAGGATTTGTATTTTTTAGAAATGTTATTGTTTGAATTTAATTAAAGTTAAACTCAAAATAACAAAGTTAAGCTAATTATAATTTATTGTATGTTAATATTTTTAAAATCGTAATAATTCTTTCTATTAGAAAAAATTAACTCGGACAACGATACATATCGAAGAAATAAATTCATTATATACATTATATTTTACAAGTTTATACTAACCTTTAAATAGTTTGGTCTTAATACGCTATATATTGCACGGCAAGTCTCGGGAATAATTTTTCCTAGAGCTTGGGTAGTATAGCACATGAAAATTTTAGGTCTTCAAAACTCCTTCCAGTGGCCAAAAACCGCAATGTAGCTACAAGCCGCTCTTCTGCAGAAATACTTTCTGGCATCATTGTGTTCTGTTTTTCTATTAGCGGTCTAACTAGGTCCAACAACTCATAAAATGTATGATTTTCCATACGCAAATAATTTTTGAAATCTGCAGGTTCATTTCATTGAAGCTCGCGTAATAAATTCATGTGCGAATATTGCCTTCTCTCTAGTAACCACTGCTTTGACCATTTCCTTTTTTTCCTCTGTTTATCTTCATCATCCACAGCCATAACAAGAGCCGCTACAATTAATGCTTTTCTTTTTCTTTCCAATAACTCGGACATGGTGCAAACAACAAGTGGAAAATGTTAGAAAACACCAAATTTCAATCTACGAGAACACAACACAACAACTTCGCACTCCGTAGAATACTGTGGTGACGGTTCATCGCGCGTCGCAAGTTGATAGACAAATTGATTTGTGTGTGGAGCATAGATGTTTGACGACAAATCGACCAATGGATCTGTCGACTGGTCTGTCGATTTATCGTTCCGTGTATGGGGCCCTTAAAGAACGCGATGTTTTTGTTTAATAGTGTTCCTACAACGCTAGCCACACTTGCGGCCGTAATATTATACATTTATACATAATATTAATAGAGTTTTTACATTTGGTATTCCCCTTTATAATTCCAACAACCGATAATAATAAATAATGACGTACTACAATTTTTAGTCCGCGTCATCAATATTTTGATAATTACTGTTAATGTACAAACATTTTTATCTTGACATTTTTTATCTTATACATACTTGTCCCAAATTTCGACTAGGCACAAAACAAAACTAGCTCTCAGGTTATGTCAAAACATAAAACGTTCCAGAGCAGCTTTTACTAGAGAAACATTAAATAATTACTTTGACAACCTGGAGATCTCTCTAGATGGTATTCCTCCTAGTCATATTGTTAACTACGATGAAACCAATTTAACCGATGACCCCAGAAGACGTAAAGTAATTACAAAGCGTGGATCGAAATACCCTGAACGTGTTATGAATAACAGTAAAGCTTCAACTTCAGTAACGTTTGCTGCTGCAGCTAATGGAGTACTCTTACCTCCATATGTTGTATATAGATCAAAACATATAAGTGATACATGGAGAATTGGTGGTCCTAAACATACCCGTTTTAACCGTACTAAATCTGGTTGGTTCGACAGTTTTTGTTTTGACGATTGGATTAAAACAATTGCTATTCCATATTTATCTAAACTTTCTGGGACAAAAATATTAATTGGAGATAATTTGTCAACAGATATTTATCATCTTTCCACTGATTCAATTAAAATTTGCCAAAAATATAATATTAAGTTTGTATTCCTATTGTTGTAAACGGGTAACATGATAAGTATGAATGGGTTGACTCAGTCTAGTGGCGAGTAGTGCGTGTATGAGAACTGTCTGGTTCTCACGGACGCCTACGCGACGCCTACGAGACGCTGAGCGAACACATTCCGAAAGGCTCGGGACAGACCATGGGGACAGCCCCGCCAGCTAGAGTCAGTCGAGTCTGGTCAAAAGAGTGAGTAACACACGTGTTACTAAGCAGAGCATCCTTTATAGTTTATTACAGAGCCTCATATAATTTTTATCAGAACCTCTCATAATAATAGTTTTTTTATTATATATATCAGTTCTTCAATATTTAATTTATTAAATCAGTAATAGTTTTATCATTATATACATTAATTCTTTAGTGTTCAATACAATAAATCGGTAATCTTATTTATAAGCAAACTGTGTGTTATTTTATTTGATGCCAACACCTACGGTTTTACATCATTCGACGGTGGACCACACTTCATTGGTGGCAGCGGTGGGATCTCTAAAAGGGAAAAATTGTCGCAATTCATTTTGCGACAGTGCAATTTTGGAGATCGCTAAAGAACTTATGTGAACTACCGCCGTCTGGGTTCAACTGGTTTTGGTGTCAGAAAATCACAAGGAAAAAAAAAAAAAAAACGGTACGGAAAATCTATACAATAATTCGTTCAGTATTTGGAAGCACGGGTGTCCACCAGAGGTATATATAGCGCACATATTATATATAATATAGTTTAATATATTGTCATTTTGATATTAAACACACCGCCGCCAGCATTGTCGTAACGGCGTGTCATATTATACATCCGATCGATTTGGTGTAATATATAAATATATACGTGGGCGTATTTTATATACATCTATATACTTTATATCAACGGACGAGCGCGTCGGCATCATCGTCCCGCGCCGCCGTCTAGGCAACCCGTTCACGTTGTTCATACGATTTATAAAATAGTGTTAATTCGTTCAATACGCGGCGCCATTATATTCGTGGTTGAGTGTCGTATATAATATTCTTAATATCATACGCGCCGCCGCCGGTACGTAGTAGCTGTGAAACAGCGCTCCGCACACACCGACAAAGACGAAATTTGTCGTCGTCGTCGCCATCGTCGCCGTCGTCGCCGCCGCCGCCGCCGGGACAACCTGTTACTACGTCGCAATACGAGACAGCGCTCCGAGCACATTTACGGGGAGATTTCGGTCGCCTTCGTCGTCGTTGCCGCCGCCGTGTTACACAGTGTCACCGTCAGGGAGGAGTCTTCGTTCCAGTACTCGCCGTCGCCGCACAAGTAGGGGCAAAGTCAACGTCGCCAGGCAGTGGGTCAACGTCGCCGAGCAGTGGGTCAGTGGAGCAATTCAATTATATTCACGCGGTAAACAATAACAATCGAGTATCAACATCATCATAATGCAACAGTATTTACTATATATCGTTTCGTAAGTTTTTATTTATAATTACTTGGGGCAATTAAATTATCTGGTACTTATTTCTTTAGTATAATAATTATTATTAGTATTCTTTTTCAAGTTATCTAGTATTGCTAGGATTGTCTTGCTAATTTTTCAAAAAGGGAGTTAATCCTAATTTAGTGGGATTTATTAATGTATTGGAATATTCTATTGTTGGGATTTTTTTTTTTTAAAAAAAAAAATAATAATTAGCTTCAGTTTATTTAATTTATCTATCTAATAATCGGGCCTTTTAGCTAGTGCATGTCGAACTCAGGGTCAAATGATGGCATTGGTGAAGATTTAATAGATTTGGACAGCTTTAGTAGTGGGTCGTCTAGTGGAGAATTGTATGTACCAATTAGTGGTGTCCTACGAAGGGCAGGGGATACAATAGACCGAACGGACGAACTGTTAGGGTCAACTAGGTATTTACTAAGAAGTCAAAGGACCAAGCCACACACAGAACCTCAACCAATCCAACATTCAGAGCATACAGAAAATCAACAAAATTCAGAGCCTCCAGAGCATCAACAAAACACAGAGAATCCAGAAAATCAACAACTTTCAGAACTTTCAGAAAATCAACAATACTCAGAACCTCCAGAGCATCAACAAAACACAGAGAATCCAGAAAATCAACAACTTTCAGAACTCTCAGAAAATCAACAATACTCAGAACTTCCAGAGCAACGTGGCATTTCAAGAAATCCGAATAGTTCCAGAGATTCTGAAAATCTAAGGCAGAAAGTCAGCTCAAGTCCTCTGGGCTCGAGACTAAATTTACAGGACTCAACAATAACACAAGTTTACGGGAAAATGGACGGTACTCAAGCATCAGTATCAACAGATGATTCAAGCCAAGTGGGCTCAGGACCAAATGTCAATAGATCTTCTACGAGCGTAGAACAAGCACTCAGGTTACTACCAGTTTTCGATGGGACAAGTTCAGAAGAGGTACATCGATTTCTTAGGGCATGTGATTTTGCAGTCAGAATCATTGACCCAGGACAAATCAGCTTATTGGTGCAAGGGATGACTGTTAAATTGTCCGGGAGAGCGTTACGGGCAATCAGGTATAAAGAAATCGAGACTTATCGGGATTTCCGGAAAGCGATCATCGAAATGTCAGACAAGAAGAAATTGCTACCACAATTACAGATGAAGATGCTCACATGCAAAATGAGTTCAGGTGAAGGGGTACAAGATTATCATGATAAGATGGAGCAACTCATGCACGATTTAATCGATGCAGCCATGGAAAGTGGAGACTACATAAATGGGGAGGATATTGATAAGCTATTGCGCAATCAGATACTCAACGCGTTTATAAGTGGGATGCCAGAATCGTATCGAATTCTCCTTAAAGCTAGAGGTCCCAAGAACCTCAGGGAAGCTTTGGCATATGCACTAGAGGAGGAAACGGAAGAAAACCTTGCCAAAGAAACTCAGCAACTATTCAGTAATAAAAAAAACTCGAAGGATCAACAGTCTCAGCCCTCAAAAGCAAATCATACCGTGTTCAAGCAGAAGGACAGTGGCAAAAGCAGCAACATTAGTAAGGGATGTTTTAAGTGTGGGCGAACTAACCATTTTGCCAGGGAATGCAGAGCGTCGTCATGGGATCAGGAGAGATTCAAATCCAGTCAGCAGAATGGGCAGCAAAATAACTCGAAAACTCCCACAAAAGCAGTATTAGTTTGCAGATATTGTAAAAAGGAAGGACATGAATTAGAAGTATGCCGAAAAAGACAATATGTAAATAGTAAAAGACAACAGGGTGGAAAAGAAGCTTCAACAGAACAACAAAATGCGGGAAACGGAGGGGAACCGAATCCGAGCAGCGCACGATCGGTTCAGCAAATCCAGAGCGCTGTATTGAGTCTGCAGCGACCTTCCACTTCTCAGCAAGACTTGTAAATAATTCCACGTGTCTCAAAATTAAACAGTGTATTCAAGAAAATGTAAAATTAATAGTCGATACCGGGAGTGATGTAAATATTATCAAACTATCAGAACTAAGGAAGGATTTATTGGTGGATGAGAACATAATATATGAGCTAAAGGGTATTAATTCTCAACCAGTGTACACCATAGGATCAGTCGCTTTAAGGGTCCAACTTGGTACGAAGGAAGCAACTGTGAAGTTTCAGGTGGTCCATGACAATTTTCCGATAGTGGAAGCAGGAATCTTGGGCGCACCGTTCTTCAGAGAAAATGGTATTAATATCAACTTCAGAACCTCTACTCTGTCAACAGAACATACAGAAAATCCAGAGTCTCCAGAATCTCCAGATTTGCCAAAAACCCTAGTCATCCAACCACGATCGGAAACGCTGGTGCCCATCATGACAGACAAGGCAGATGACATAACTCTAATATTTCATGCACAGACCATCGGGGAGGAGAGAGTATTACTATTAGGGAATGTCGTTAACTCCGTTCGCGATGGTCAGATATTGGTTCCCGTGGTGAATCCCTCAGGGAATTCCATCGAATTCCTCCCACCTCAGCTAGCAAAAGTGCAATATGACCTCTTTGAAGGGGCAAGAGTACACCTCTGTTCTGAATCAGCGGAGCAGTCAAATAAGGAAAATCGGATGAAGAAGCTCGCACAGGTTATCCAAACAGATCATCTTAACCATGAGGAGCGGGCCAGTCTATGGGGAGTATGCAAGAAATATCAGGACTTATTCCACCTCGAAGGAGATGCTCTCCCATTCACTACAGCAATCCAACATGACATCAAGACGCAAGCGGGAGCAGCTCCAGTGAATATCAGACCGTATAGACTTCCATACGCCCATAGAAAAGTTATAGTAGAGCAGATGGAAAAATTGGAAGAAGACGGAATCATCCAGCCTTCAGAATCTCCATGGAACGCACCTTTAGTGGTAGTCCCAAAGAAACCCGATGCTAGTGGAAATCCACAATTCAGAGTTTGCGTAGACTTTCGTCGGCTCAACCAGCTAACCATCGGAGATGCGTTTCCAATTCCTCGAATTGACGAGATCTTAGATCAGCTAGGACGCTCCAGATATTACACTACGTTGGACCTCGCCAGCGGGTACCATCAAGTCCCGATTCGTCCGCAGGATCGTGAGAAGACCGGATTTTCCACAGACAAGGGCCACTTCGAGTTCATCCGAATGCCCTTTGGATTAAGCGGAGCACCTAGTACGTTCCAACGTCTGATGAACGCTGCATTAACAGGCCTCAACGGCATCAAAGCGTTTGTGTACCTAGACGACATAATCATCTATGCAGCGGATCTTACAGAACATGAGAGCAGATTGGAAGAAGTATTTCAGCGACTTCGGAAATTCAGCCTCCAACTCCAGCCAAGCAAATGTCAATTCCTCAGACGTGAAGTAGTTTACCTTGGGCATCTGATAACGGACACTGGTGTAAAACCAGATCCGGCGAAAATCAGTTGTGTTCGAGATCATCCGGTACCAAGGAACCCAACTGAGATAAAGCAATTTCTCGGACTCTCTGGGTATTATAGAAGGTTCATAGAAAAATACAGCCAGATAGCCAAGCCGTTAACAACACTATTGAAGAAGGGACAACCTTTTGAGTGGACTGCAGAATGCCAGGCAGCATTTGAGACGCTCATCCAGAAGCTCATTCAAGCTCCAATACTTCAGTACCCCAACTTCGAGGAACCATTTATTTTGACAACCGATGCGAGTCAGTATGCAATTGGAAGTGTCATTTCTCAAGGCCAGGAAATAGGGCAAGATCTACCTATTGCATATGCATCACGTACGCTAAACAAGGCGGAGCAAAACTACAGTACCACGGAAAAGGAACTGCTAAGCATTGTATGGTCAGTCAAGCACTTTAGACCATACCTACTGGGCAGACAGTTTAAGATTTACACAGACCATCAGCCACTTACGTGGCTATTTAATGTTAAGGATCCTGGATCCAGGCTCATGCGGTGGAGAATCAAATTGTCAGAATATCAGTACGAAGTGGTCTATAAACCCGGTGCCGCAAACACAAATGCAGATGCACTCAGCCGTATGGGGCGAATCATGATGAACAGAACATTGAACCCAGTTACCCGAGTTAGTTATGATACCTACTTGCAACTAATAAAAGGCAAGTCAATAGTCAATTATAGGGTAAAAGAGGAATCGGGAGATTTATTCGACGCACCATCAGACTACAGCCTCGCACATTGCATATCCCAGGACGTGAAAATGAGCCAGGGCACGGCCCTCATGTTTCGCAGGAAATTTGGCAATGTGGAGATTTTAAAAAGTCAACACCCCAGAGTCCATGAAGTGTTGTACATTCGTCAAGAAAATCGATACATCCTGTATATGGTAACGAAACCAAAATATTGGCAAAAACCATCTTTGGAGGATATGTTCCTGACTTTACAGAGCCTCAAATCGGTATGCATCGAGCTCGATATTGACAAACTAGCGATGCCCCGTATTGGCAGTGGGATAGACCAACTTGATTGGTCTGCCATCCGGACCATGATTCGGTTTGTATTTAAGGAGATAGATATCAAAATCCATGTTTATTCTCTAACAGAGTTAACACACGCGGAAAAACTAGAGATCATCGCAGAGCATCATTCCAGCCTACTAGGAGGACACCGCGGTATAAACCAAACCGTAAAGCGCATTCAAACACAATTTAACTGGGAAGGATTGGAAGATAATGTGAAGGAATATGTGTCCAAATGTCCATCATGCCAGATAAACAAAACGTGTAACAAGAACGTCAGGCAACCAATGGTCATAAGTACCACGGCCACCGAACCTTTCGAGAAGGTATTTATCGACGTGGTCGGGCCCTTACCGAGAACACATAGCAATAATGCCTACATCTTAACAATGCAGTGTGACCTCACGAAATTCTCCATGGCTAGTCCAATGGAAAATCATGAAGCCAACACTGTGGCGTATCATTTCGTAACCTCTTGTGTATGTCTCCATGGAATACCAAACATGCTGGTTAGTGATCAAGGCACAGAGTTTTTAAGCAAGATCTTAGCCGAGACATGCAAACTGCTGAAAATAAAAAAATGCAATACATCCCCTTACCATCCGCAAGCTAATGGAGCTCTTGAAAGAAGCCATAGAACTTTAGGGGAATATCTGCGACATTTCGTTGACAAAGATCAAACAAATTGGGATACGTTCATTCCATATGCAATGTTCGTATTCAATTCCTCAGAACATCGTTCCACAGGGAAACAACCCTATGAACTATTGTATGGTCGCACTGTGACAATGCCAAACTCGTTCACAAAACCCCCAGAACCTCGATACAATTATGAAGATTTCCATGTAGAATTGAAGCAGAAACTCCAAGTGGCACATCAAATAGCCCGCGATCGTCTGTTGGAACACAAACAGAAGACAAAAGAGACTTACGATCAGAATCAGAATCAGATCATCATTCATGTGGGAGATCGTGTACTCCTTAAAGACAACGCTCGAAAAGGGAAACTTAGTCCTAAATGGTTGGGACCTTATGAGGTGATCGAGCTTAAAGCAAATGAAAATGTAACATTGCAAAAGGATAGAAGGAGGGTGACAGTACATAAAAATCTTATCCGTCCTTTTGTGGACTGATCATTGTAAATACAGTAATTTTAATTGACCCTGAAGTCGACTACCTTGCTTTAAGTAATAATAATGAACATTTTTTTGTATTAGAATTAAGTCAATGGGAACTATGTATTAAGCTAGAATTATACACTCTTTGTAAGGGTGATCAACCAATACACCGCCGAACGGGATCTAGCTTGTGCGAAATTTCACGGTTGTCTAACTCGCAAAATACATTAGGAAATTGTAAAATTAAATTTGTAACATTAGACACACCCATTTGGAATCGATTGTCAAAAACCAATTCTTGGTTGTACTATGCACAACCACACACGTGTACGATTACCTGTTTAGAACATCTACAAAGCTATACCGTGGAGATCTCGGGCGTGGGTAGGTTGACCACCTCATTGTCATGTGAAATTTTTACGGAAAATTCTGTACTCGAACCGTTAAATAAAAATGTTAGAAATATACAAGCAGACGTAATCCCAGAAAATCCAAAGGTCAGTGTAATCTCTCTGTTAGCAGAGATTCTACCATCTGTATTACCCCAAAATGTTTCAAACTTAAACCCAATAAAAAATCTAAACTCTTTAGCACATAAAGCAATCGAAATAAATAACCTCCAACGTAAGTCATTGGAGCCTCTATTTATATTCAAAGTCGAATTTCACTTTACAGTTATGTACATATCCATATTACTCATAACTCTAACCATAAGTATAGTCGTTGTTAAGTTTAAGAACCAGGTCATAAAAATGTATAGTCCAGAGGTAGCGGACAATATTCCAAACAATGAACAAGTTAACCCTTAAGTTTGTATAAAAAAAAAAATTTTTTATTGCCCTAAGTGTAGAATAAATTAAGTTTAAGCATAATAGACACCATGTGGCGGTATTGTAACTAGGTGTACCCGTAGTGTAAGAAATTTATGGAGTAGTAAATAAGGTCGCAGGGACTGCTCCAGTTTAACGCTGGGGGTATGTTGTAAACGGGTAACATGATAAGTATGAATGGGTTGACTCAGTCTAGTGGCGAGTAGTGCGTGTATGAGAACTGTCTGGTTCTCACGGACGCCTACGCGACGCCTACGAGACGCTGAGCGAACACATTCCGAAAGGCTCGGGACAGACCATGGGGACAGCCCCGCCAGCTAGAGTCAGTCGAGTCTGGTCAAAAGAGTGAGTAACACACGTGTTACTAAGCAGAGCATCCTTTATAGTTTATTACAGAGCCTCATATAATTTTTATCAGAACCTCTCATAATAATAGTTTTTTTATTATATATATCAGTTCTTCAATATTTAATTTATTAAATCAGTAATAGTTTTATCATTATATACATTAATTCTTTAGTGTTCAATACAATAAATCGGTAATCTTATTTATAAGCAAACTGTGTGTTATTTTATTTGATGCCAACACCTACGGTTTTACATCATTCGACGGTGGACCACACTTCACTATCTACCAATTCCACGCATCGAACTTAACCGCTTGATGTGGCCTTTTTTGGACCACTGAAAATGCATTGGAGAAACATTTTAGAAAACTGGAAAAACTGAAGGTGCTCATGAAATATCTATTCCTAAGGATCGTTTTCCTATGTTATTGAAACGACTTGTACTAAAACTCAATGAAAATGGTGTAAATAATATAAAAACTGGTTTTAATAAATGTGGTTTAGTTCCATTTAACAGAGACAGAGTCCTAACTATGTTGCCTTATGATAGCTGTGATGCAAATCAAAGTGGAGATACCATAAACAATTCACTGTTAGAGTTCTTAAAAAGTATGAGGTCAAGTAACAGTACACCAAGAAAAACTAAAAAAAGATTACAGGTAGAACCAGAGATAAGTGTTGAAACTGTGTCTGATACTAATAGTGACTGAGAACTAAGAACAGAATTGCCTCATGAAAGTTCATCAGATATAGATGAACCCGAAATGTCGTTAAGTAATGTTCTCCATACTACTTCAGAACCTCAGGTAGTGAAACATGGAATAACATTCAAAAATATAATCCCTATAGACAATGAAAATGAAGTAAACGTTGATGACTGGGTATTAGTATCTTTCCAACTCGAGAATCTCAAACAATAAACTAGTAAAGATGTTGTATACATGTATTATATTGGACAAATCATTAAACAATTACATGGATCTACATTTGAAGGTAAATTTTTAAGAAGCAAAACCACAAAACTGTTTATGGGCTTTGTGTATGGGTTTCCAAATGTTAAAGATATTTTTGAGTTTGATAGATCCCAAATTATTGGAAAAATGAAAAACCAGTACAATATTCCAGAGGGCTTTTCAAGTTCACATTTAACTGTAACTCCATCTAGTATTCTAACCATTTCCTTTTAACAATTAATAGTTGAAAGTATCAACTAATTAATTATGTTTGTTGCCTACTATATAATATAAAAAAAGTAAATCCAAAGACTGGAAATTAAGAGACTAAAATAGTAATTTAATTTATTCATATGATGTATTTATATACATTTTGTTAGGTTTACATTTACCCATGTTCATTATAAGAGTTATGTTTATGTTTGTAACCTAATATTATAAAATAAGTTAACCCAAAGACTGGAAAGTAAAAGACTAAAATGTTAGTTTTATTTTTATTTTTAATTTGTTTTCTTAATATTTATTGATACACTTGGTAAATTTTGTTGTATTTAAATTAAAAAAAAAAGTTTAATAGTAAAAGTTGTGTAAAATTTTTTAAAAATATCAATAACTGTTTCTATTCAACATCATGTTGCTATAATAGAAAAATTTATGAAAAAGTCATAAATATTTCTATTGTCACCAACTGTCGGGTCAATAGAAACAGAGCACTTAAAAAAATATATAAAATTATTTATTGTAAAAAAAAATTTTTTTCAATCGACAGGTTTAAAGTACTCGGCAAGACCAGTATTTTGATGAACTAATCAACTTTGTAGCTCAAAACTATAAGTTTTTATGATACTTCAAAGTTCAAAAGTGTTTCTATAATTCACCCGGTTTCACGGTACATTCAATTACATCTTATATTTTAATCGTACACAAATCGTGTATAAATAAGTACCTATTTATAGTATTTATATACACTGTTTTAATCACTATTAAAGAATCTAGAAATAGTAAAAAAAAAAATTTGTTAATAGAATTTAAAAAGAGAATGCATATAATCATTATAGTTTATAAATACTATTTTATACTTCCGATACATTCCTACACTCCTACATCACAACCTATGCCCAATTAAATATATATATGTCGCATCCACATAGTGAAACTACTCATTTCATGAACTGGATATCCAGATAGTGAATTTTTACGAAAATACATTATATAGACATCCATTTCATGAAATGGACAATACCTATATCGTGTACTTTGTGTAATTATTGTTTTATAATATAATGGTTCATAAACTATCATTACCTATACATTTATACGTATATTATATTTTATTATATAAATAATTATATTTTAACAAAAAAATTTTTTTTTATTTTTCACGATTGATTATGACATTGACTGTTACAAAGCATACTTTTCAATATCAATAAAGATAATAATGCTTTATCCGTGATCTATATTATATGAGGCTATTAGAGAGGTATCAAATTTAATTTTGGTAATTCCATATCCGATATCATATGAATGTTTCTTTATCGGATATTCGGTTGACAGTTGACGGACACCTATGTAACTCCTAAGTGTTCAAAAAATAACATTTAGTGAGTGTTTGTGTATAACACAGTTACAGTGTTTGCAGTTTATTCGTGTACCTATTTATTATTTCATATAGCAACTTTTAATAAAAATGGAAGAAAAGAACGTATTTTATGAAAAGCTAGATGAATATTATAAATTGAAATCTAAAAAAAAACCGTTCCCTAAATATTGCATGAAATGATTGCTGAAATATAAATGGCTAAAATCAAAACGTAAGTAATTTCGGACTTAAATAAAAATAATTTACTTAATTAAATCAAATATAAATTTTAACACATTTAAACAACAATAAAAAACAACTCTATAATTAATACAAATTGTAATATTTTTATTATTAGTTATTCTAACAGTAGTAAAAAATATCGACGACAATACTATCTACTATCTGCATATGATGTATTAAGTGTTGCAGAAGAAAAGTTTTTAATACACAAACAAAATGCAGCTGATGAAAAAATAAGGTAAATTAATATAATATTTTAGCTAAAATTATTTGAAACTAGTTTTTATTTTTATTTTTAATCTTTGTAATCTCTTTTTTATCTTAAAACAGCACACAACACAAAAAAAAGTTTTTTCAAATTATTATCCAATCAGTTATTCAGAATTAATTATAATTAATTATTCTAGAATATTTTTACAATATATTTTTTTTGTTTAAAATAATAACATTTTTATTTTCAATTTTGGTATTTGGTGTGTTATGAAGACCTTTTTTATAAAATTAAAGAATTTCATATTAGGACAGTCAAAAAAATACAAATTGAACGTGTACTTGGACATGAAGGTCAAATTATAGCTGCAGAGAAAATGGTCAAAGTAAATAATAGAATACAGTTATATTGTACTTTTACTATTTAGATCTTAATTTAAATTTACTTTTAACAGGGAAACAACAAAAAAACGGACGATTTTGAAATAAATCAATGTGTTGTATTTGGAGTACCAAAAGTTGATATGGGGACCTACAGATCCCCCAAACATAATTTGTGTGATCACGGAACAAAAAAAAAAAAGGATAACATAAACTTGGAACAAAATATGGTTTACTCAAAGGATGGTTCAGTAGTGAATGTTTGAAAAAATCAACAACTCAATTTCTCACTACTGATCAAGTTGATACAAATGTTGAATTTTCGGTGAGAGAAATGATTAAAAAAATTTCAGGTGAGCAATGATTTTTGTCTTGTTCATGTAAGGCAAAAAATCCTTGCCAATCAAGTAGGTGTGCTTGTTTTAAAAATAATATGCAATGTAACAGTCGATGTCATAATCAATCGTCGTGTAAAAATAAATAATAAGAAAAAAATGTATGTATCTTAGCCGTTTAAGATATGTTTAAGTTAATCAATTAACTATTTTGTTAGGTAATAAAACAATAGAGAAATATAGGTAGTTGATATGATATATGATGGATTATATGATATAATTTATTTACTATAATTGCTATATTTTTGTGTATAGAACAATATAGAAAATTACCTATATATTAATCAATTGTGAAAAATTAAATATAATATTCGTATAAATGTATAATGATAGTTTATGAACCATTAGGTATATAATAAAATAATAATTACACAAAGTAGGTACACGATATAGGTATTGTCCATTTCATGAAACGGACATCCGTTTCATGAAATGGATATCCATATAATGTATTTTCGTCAAAATTCACTATCTTGATATCCAGTTCATGAAATGAGTGGTTTCACTTTGTGGATGCGACATATACACAACTAGTAATTCATGTTTATAGTTCATAGGCCATAGCTATAAAATATAAAAATACTAGTGTATAAATAGTTCTAAGAACAGCCATTACACAATATATCAGTGAAGTATCTAGGATTTTTTTTTTTTTTTTTGAGGGGGGGGGCTGATCAGTTACAAAAAAAAAAATAACTGCAAAATAAGTGATTAAAAAAACTATATTTAAAATTTTAAAACAATACATTATTATTTTAATCATCTTGTTAATTTTAGTCGTCTAGCTTTTCCACTGTTCGAAAATTTATCTAGTACCATATCATCAGTAATATCTACATCTCTATGAATTGATAACAGAGCTAGTCCTAGTCCTACAAGCCGTGATTCAGATGTTGTGTTTCGAAGATAATTTTTCAATCTCCTTAATGTTGAAAAACTTCTCACTGCAGTTGCTGTTGAAAAAGGAAGTATTCATAGTATCTTAAGAAGCTCATACACAGGGGCATACTCAGGAATTTTCAATGGGGGGGTTGAACATTTTGTTTTTTTATCACGGGGACTTTGTCACCTCCTTTTTAAAAATATTAAATATAAACATGGTAATGTACTCTACAGAAAATAAATTTCAAAAATGAAAAATATTTATTTAAAGAACAAAATTCCGATTCCGATTGATTAACGTGTTCATGTTTTCTTTTAAGATTATTGTAGGGTTCAATGTACTTAGAACTTCCAGACACACTAGTAAAAAATGTTGTTATTTTATTTTTATTTTTATTTTTTGACTTTAAGCGTTTATGGTAAAAGAATAAATACTTAAATTTTAATACTATTATGAATATTTTTTAAAAGTATATAAAATTACTATACATTTTAATAATTTATCTGTGTGAAATAGTACATGTAATTTTAGTATATACCTAATTTAGAAAAAACAATTAATAATTTTGATGAAGGGGGCCTTGACAGTTTTACATTAAATTTAGGGAGCCTCGTGACAAAAAAAATTGAGAAGTACTGTACTAGATTATAGTGTAAAATATCTAAATATAATAAATATAACTAGCTGTCCCGGTAAAAGATCATGTTTTTAATGTTGCATTTCAATTTGAAAACTACATATACATTTTTCACTGTTTATTTTTCTAACATAATTTATATTTATTGAAGAAATATATAAACAAATTTTTTGACAAAGGTTGGTTGCTCAATACACAGTCAAATATTAACCAAATATATCATAACGCATTATGTAAACACAAGAATGATATTCACTTACAAAAGAAAAAAATGAGCAAGGTTCTAAAAACAAGAAAACACCAAAAAAACTAAACAATTTTTCAAAATTAGTTTGAAGTTTATAAGATAACTATTATTGAATAATATTATAATATAAATAATATACTTAATCATAAAATAAAATATGCAAAATATTTTAAACATGTTTTTAGAGTTTTTTATGAGCACTAGAAAATAATACTCCACTCTACCAGACTACTATTAGAATTAGGAGTAGAATCATAATAGTTTTAATTTAATTTAAAGATTTTAAGAAGGATGCAAATATCCAAAGAAGTGACTAAATTATACATCATATTTTTTTCTAATTGATGTCTACTCGATAAAAATATTGGCAATGAATAAAATGCAAATGTAATGTATAATTACAGGCTCCAAATTTATTATGCTAACTCAATTAAAAAAAAAAAAAACTTTTTATGATTCAATATTTTTGTAAATACTGACTTCAATTTTAAAAAATATTAGCATTTTAATGCTGAACAAAAACAAGTGTTACACTTAAGTTATGTTTACACGATGATAGTAAAGTGCTCTCGCGATAGTTGTTATTATTTTAAGAATGATAACAATGTGAATATTCAATATGATAATTGATAATATCGATACTGACAGACATGACGTTATAAACGTTTTGTGTCTTTGTGATATTGCTTGAATATGGAAACAACGTAATACTATGCCGCATTGCCGTATAGTGCCTATATATTTTATATTATTTTATAAATAATAATTTAAGATTTCCTGACATTTCGGGGGGGGGGGGCTACAGCCCCCTCAGCCCCCCCCCCTGGATACGCCACTGCAATATATCATAACAACTGTTTAATATAATTGCTTCGACAATAATAATTATTCCACTTATTCATATTAGAACATTATACATTTATTATATTTACCTCCTGCTGGATGGTAGAAGTTTTTCTGGTGGGCGAAATCTTGTGACCTACAGAACACTTAAAACCTATATTTAAATTCCCGTGTATAATTTGATACTCGGTACAACGGTCTACAACAGTGACATTGAGGTATGTCAAATTCACTTGGAATTATACCGAAATGAATACTTACATAACGATTCACCTCGGTTACCAGCATTACTCCGTTCCTCATCAGTGAAATCTGGACCTAAATAGGCACCGAGTGAAAATATTGAGAGATGGTTAGGTAAAAGTAAAGTATTTAAATCCATTTTAAGAAATAAATTAAAACATATTACTCATTGACGAACAAAAGTCGAATGTCGATTGATGATTAATAGCATTGTAATACATTATGAAAATAGTCTTATTCATTCATAGTTACATAATTATAGTTTATACTTGGGATGGGCAGGAGTGACTATAATTACTACCGACTAAGTGGGTAGTACCGTGTGACTAATTTAGTTAAATTATAATTATAATTAGTCAACTAATATTTTTATATGACTAAATTTTATTGTTCGACTTATTTTTTTTATTCGATGACTAATTTTTTTATTCGACTTATTTTTTTTTCATACGTTATTAAATATATAAAATATCATTTTTACTTCAAAATAAATAATTATATACATAATAATGAAAGTATAAAAAAAATCATACGTAACTTTCAATACCAATAGACAAATCACATACACTTGAACAAAAAGAAGATACGGAAATATTGAATGAAGATATTCCTTATAGGCAGGCAGTAGGTAGCTTACTGTTCTTATCACAGGTAACAAGACCAGATATAGCATATGCAGTAAACGTTGCTAGTCGTTACTTAGCAAAACCAACTAAAGCTCATTGGAACTTGGTAAAACGGATTATACGATATATCAAGCGAATATTTAATTATGGCTTGTACTTTAATAACAAAACAAAATTGTCATTAGAAATATTTAGCGATGCAGATTACGCAGGTGACATTCAGACACGACGTTCGACGTCAGGATTTCTATTCAGGTACGGGTCAAGCATAATTTCATGGACATCGCAGAGACAACATAGTGTGTCATTGTCATCGACAGAGGCTGAATATATTTCGGCCAGTGAAGCTGTCAAAGGGATCTTGTGGATTACACGGTTGATAACAAGCTTATCGACAACAGGTGACAAACAACCAGTTTTATTTATAGATAATCAGAGTGCTATTCGTTTAGTGAAAAATCCGGAGTTTCATAAGCGGACAAAACATATAGTATAGACGTACGGTACCACTTCATACGGGAGAAATACGAAGAGGGACAATTCCAACTACAGTACATTGGAACAGAGGACCAGATTGCGGACATTCTAACCAAGCCTTTGGTTAAGGAACGATTCGAGAAGTTGCGGTCAGCCATAGGAGTGACTACAATTAAAGAGATTATTAATTGAGGGAGGGTGTTGAAATATACAATTAATATGTAGTATATGTAGTCAGCCTTGACACGTGTGTACAATATAGTAACTAGTTATGTACGAGCATAAGACTCACTCTCTTTACGGATGTAACATGACCTAGGTCGTGCATATATATAGGGCCTTTGATGTATGTAATATTCACTTGCACAGGCGTCGTTGTACAGAGCGTATACGATGTGTGTGTACTGTCACAGTTTAATTGTCCAGTTGTACGTTATTATATATTATATTAATGCTAACATCATTAGTCCGTCAAGCTTCACTTTCAACAGTTTTAATATGGGAATAACATCTTATATTACTTCCCATTCTTGTGCATTTAACATTGCAGGTCCATATTTTAAGGAAAGCATAGCATAGGTCAATGGTTCTTTTAATTTGACCAGTCTTTCTAACATATATAGGCTACTGTTCCATCTTGTTGACACGTCTTGTATTAGTTTCAGTTTTGTAGCTCCTAACTGTAATAATTTGTCAGCCAATTTTCGATTTGCAACTTCACTTTTTTTTAAATATGTCACTATTGAACGACACTTCTTCAATAAATAATTTAGATTTTGAAGTTCATTAAGTCCTACTTCATTATTCTCACCTGGCGGACTTCTAAATGTTATTGCTTGGGTAACAATTAAATTTAATATGTGCGCTGTACAAGGTATGTGTGGTATTTGTAATTTGTTTACAGCCGATTTAATATTAGCCCCTGAATCTGTTACAATTGCTACAATTTTGTGCATAATTTCCCATTCATTAAATATATTTTTCAAGGTTTGACTAAGATATTCACCTGTATGATTATTTTCTAGTTTTTCGGTACATAATACATATGTTTTAAGATTGAAAGCACTGTCAAATGTGTGAACTGCGTAATAGTCATAAACGAATCTGTATTTAATGATGTCCAAATATCCGAAGTAATGGAAATATAATTTGATTTGTTCAAAATATCTTGCAATTTATTTTTGGTCGAAGAGTATAGATCAGGTAAGATGCTTCTATACTCCGGCCCACGAGAGAGTATTACCGTTTTGCGCATGCAGACTGATGGCGGAGATCGTTCCGAGGCCCCATTTCCCCCACTATTTCCGCGACCGCTATACACCATATAGCGTTGAGCGCTGCCGACCGGTACCGAACAGTTGTCGGCATGCCGAGTAGTGGGGAATGCGCGGAATCGGACGAATTTTCGTCGGGCGACGGTAATACTCTCTCGTGGGCCTGAGTATAGTTAGTGTTCGGTGACCGGGTAAAAGCTCCAAGTACCCTGAATCAAGCAATCGAATAACGTTTTGAAATCCACTATTTTCAACAAAAGATAGTGGTTGCATATCCTCAGTTATCATTTCAACAATCGATCTTGTAAAATCTGTCTTTTGTTTATCTGATGGCATACCAAACCTATAGAAAAATAATAGGTAAGTAAAAAAGGTGAGATACAGATTATCTTTGCCTGTTATTGGTGATTTTTTCTTAAACATTTAAGTTCTACACGGCAATAAAATGAGCATTCGAAAAACATTCTGAGCCCAGAATTATAAGTAGGTTCAGCAAAAATATAACGGTTTGGTGAATTATGTGTAAATCATTAATTTTGTCTTGATGTTGCGTATGGACATAATATGATAAAATCAAGACTGGGCATTAACGAGTTAATAAGTTAAAGTTAAGTTAAAAAGTTAAGTTACTTTTAACTAAGTTAATTAACGAGTTACATTTTCCCCATGTTATTCAATAACTTGAAGAGTTAATTCATTTTATTGGCACGTTAAGTTAATTTTTTCCCGAACCACATATTTAAAATAAATTAAATTTTGTAAAATTAATTAAATAAAAAAAAAATCCGAAATATTAAATATTATATTTTAATAAATAATAATGTATTTGATTATTATAATATTTAATATAGTTGTGGACCATTTACGTTCGCAAATACGTAACAATAATGTAATTATTTTATTGGATTTAATCATTGAGTAAAGTATAATATATAAATATAAGTACTAAAGTACCTAAACACCATTATTTCTTATTAGTTTAAACAATTAGTCGAATAATTTCATGTATTATTTTTAGTTGCTTCAAATAATTAGTAGAATACATTTTTAGTTGATTAATTAGTCGAATAATTAGTCGACTAATTTCGTGTATTATTTTTAGTTGGTTCAAATAATTAGTAGAATAAATTTTTAGTTGATTAATTAGTCGACTAATTTCAACAATTCATATATAGTTGGTAGTACAAATTTTAGTCGAATAATAGTCGGTAGTTCACAATGAAAACCGACTAATAGTCGGTAGTAGAAAATAGTCGCTTCTGCCCATCTCTAGTCCCTATGTAATATGGGTTAATTTACACCGAGCCAGCCTCGGATTTGACCGCCACGCAGACTGGTGGAGAAATTATTGTGCGATGTTTTATTTATTTATTTATTTTTTTAAATCAAAAAAAAAAAATTATTTAACAAGATACATATTAAATAAAAACATTAGATTGATTTATCTATCTCCTTTAAGCTTAAGCTTGTGTTGGAGAAAGAGAGTTATAAAGCGGTAAAATTAATTACATAATATCATATAAAAATAAATATAACATTAAAAAAGAACAAATAATTATCAGAAACAAATACAAATAAAGATAAAACATCACAAATAGGTATAAAAATTAATCATAATAAGACATTTAACAATTACATTTATCATCTTATTTTTAGATAGTATAATAATTAGTAACCCTAGTACACATATTTAAGTTTTTCCATGTTTGTAAATAACCAATCAGATATCAATTTTTTCGCTTACTAATTGTTACACAAATTATATTTTTTAATTCATTATTCATGGAGTTGAAGATAGTAGGACCTAGATAGTCCAGAAATCTTTGAGCATATGAGGTATTTGTGTAGGCTACAGGAACATTATATTCTCTGTTTATTCTCTTATCTTCTACTTTTTTTTATATTAAACCAAGTGTTTATATTTTTAATTACCCATAATATTGCAAATTTTTGGTCAATTAATTTAAAAGGCAAAACGTTTAGCTCTTTATAGTTACCTACAGTACAGTTAACCCTACTAATTTTTTTTTTACCCAGACATACTCTTATTATTTTATTTTGCTGAAGCTGTAGCGGTTTGATTACATTAGCAGTTGCACCACCCCAAATCTTTATACCATATTGGTGAACTGCTTGATAAAATTATATGTATACTATTCTGATGAGGTGCTTAGGTAAAACTGAATGGATTTAATAAAAATGATGTAATGAAATACGCAAGTGTTTAAGGAAATAATTAATGTACAGATCCCATCTTAGATGTTTATAGACCAATTTTTGTGCAGGCGGCCAGCAGAGTTTGGCCTCCTTATCTCTAGTCTTCATGGTTGTATACATGGTCTTAGAATAATAGGTCTGGCAAGTCGACGTCGTCGACACCTGAATAGTGTTTTTATTACGGTAAAAATCCAGATCTAGCACAGTGCTGCTCTCTAGTAGTTTGATGTACGAACGCTAATATATTGATTGTATAGATCTATATAGTAGATGTTGCACTAAACGCTTCAATTATGTATATACTTTTTTTAGATGTTTTATTAAATAAGGGCATAAAATAGATAGGTATAATTTAACACGTTGAGTGCCGCGGTCGTCGGGTAGTCGACAACAGTGGCGTTGCCTCAGAGGCCGCGGTCGACGAGTAGTCGACAATTTGTATAGGCATCTTTATGGCCTTATAATTTACTCGGTTATAAGAGCACTTCTTCCATTTTTATACGTGGTTATTCAGTGAAATGTCTTCTTTTCAACGGTATATTCGGATTTTATTTTCGTTTATTTTTAGCAAAGTAATGGTTTTTTTTTCCCAGAAAATTGTCAATAACGGCGACCACAACAATTGTATACATAATTATATAGTATATATATTTATTATTCTTATAACATAGGTTGTAAAGTAATTAACTATAGTATTCGTATTGCAAAATTTATTTTTCTTATATTATAAATATATATATATATATATATATTATTATGATATATAAACGAAAATAACTCAAGGAATTTACATCATTATATTATTATTTTGTTTCCCTGCATACCATTCATTACTAGAGCTATAATTTATTATTTGTACACGTCTATTAGTCACGTTCAGTACGCTGAAGTCATAGGCGCAATTTGAAGATTTTACTTGGAGGGGGGGGGGGGCTGGACAAATGCATATGAAATACTCGTGGGGGGCTTCGCCCCCCACACCCCCTTCAGCATATCTATTGAAGTATTACTGGATTTTTAAATTATGTTTCATTGAGTTGACACACTACGATTATTAATAATTTGTTTACTTTAGATACTCCTTTTAAAATAAAATATACAGGAGTTCTTACTCCATACACCCACCCAGAAACACAATAAAATACACTCAAATGTCTTAAACAATTAAAACAAAAAAAATTAATACATTTGGATATTAATATTGAATTTTATTATTAAAAAGAGAATCTACGATCTTTTTTAGAATATTCGTCTAAAATATTTTCTGTACTAACTGTATTAGAAATATCTCTTTCTATATGTATTAAAGAGAGATTTGTAAATCTCTATTGGTGCATAGAAGTTCTAAGCCATGTTTTAATTCTTCTCATTGCTGAGAACGAACGTTCACACGTAGCCGAACTTACAGGAATGGATAATGCAACTTGTAATAGTGATTACAAATTTGGATAGACAGATTTATCTAATAATAGTTTCTTCAAATCTTCAAACTCAACATCTTCGTGTTTATTTAAACGAATAATACAGTTCTTAGCTACTAACATTTCTGATTTAAGCGTTACAACATCAACTTTACATAGCTTCTACAAAAAGCAAAATAAATAATTTTTTTTTTAATAATATACTGTGTATATTATTATATTATTTAAATATTCTAATTGTTACCTTGTAGTTGTCTATGAAAAATGAACTTTTATCAAAGTTTAGTTTTGTGAAACTATCAATAGCCATTGCCATTTGTAGGCTTTCAGGTGAAAATCTTTTTTTCATATTTATTATTATAGCATCTAAGATGTTAAAATATTTAACCTTCCAAATATTTTTAATGTCATTATCAAAAGTTGAAATTTGTTCCGTCTCTGCACTAGTGGTACAAGTTACAACATAAGTATTTAAATGATAGGGCTCTTTCCTTAATCGTTTAGGTCTAGATGGGGATAATCCTAAAAACAATATCAATAAACTTAAGTACCTATTTACTTTAAAAATATATGAAACAAATATATTATTATATTACCTCCTGATTCTGCATCATTAGAACTGTCAATTGACATCCCATTCTCTTTCATAAATTCATTTATTTTGGTCCATAGTTCAGTCCATGTTGTATTCGAACGATTTTGTTCAAAAGTATCAATCATCCCTTCAATTAGATTTACCGTTTTACCTAATGTTACAGACTTTTGTTGAAATTTTGTACTAAGTATATTTGCTAACTGCAGAACTTCTTCCAAAATGAATAGATTTATAATAAACTTAGTTGATTTTATTGTATACAAAATGCCTAAACCAATTAATAATTTATTATATTCAAAATATATTATTACTTAACTCCAATAGTCAATGCATTTTACCCTACTATATTATAGTATTACCTATAGCTTGTGACACATCTCTATTCATCGCACTGTCAACTTCTGCATTTAATAATTGTGATAATGTTTCTAATTTATTTCTGATAATTTTGAATTACTGCTCTACAATTTTTAAACCTACAGTTCCATCGGGTATCGCTAATCCTTGTTAGAGAAGTTTCTTTTATTCCCAATTTCTTTTGAATCTCACAAAACTTAATATTATTTGTAGGATGAGAAAAATATACATACAATGATTCGAGGCAATTGAATACAATTCTGGTGTCCTAAAAGTAAAAACATTTAATCATTACACCAAATGACTACTAAGATTAAAATATATTAATTTATCTTAAGAATAAGTATGTGTATAGAGATTAATAATTATATTCATACAAATTGTTCAAAATAATCATAACTTAAACACAATATTGGTGGTAATGACAAATACCTTCACAACTTTGCACATATCCATAATTATTAAAAGGTTTACTTTATGTGCCATGCAGTGAATGTTAATTGCTTCTGGATGCTGAGTTTTAATTTTTTGTTGAACACCATTAAACTGGCCTGACATCACAGATGCCCCATCATATGATTGGGCTACAATGGATTGAGAAATGCCATTTTTTTCAAAAAAGTTTGTCATGGCTGAAGCAAGTGCGTTAGCATTTTGTTTCATCGATACATCAATAAACCCCAAAAACCGTTCAACAACATTTAACCCATTAGTATATCTTACACAAAGTGAAAGTTGTTCTTGTCTGAAGCATCTAAAAAGAAATAGAATACATTTATATTTTAAACCTCTAACAACAGAACAAAATAAAACAATAACTTTGATTATTATTACCTTGCTTCATCACACATTACACTGAAAATTCCACATTCTTTAATTTCTCCAACTATTTGATCAACTATATTTTTAGCACAAAGATCAATAAGTTGGTTTTGGATGGACCAGCTAGTGTAGTTAGTTTTGCATTGGAACTTAGTTGCAAAGTTTTCATTTAATTTTGACATCAATAAACAAGTTTCTTTAAAATTACCTTTAATATTTGAAAAATACATCAATCTTTCATTTATTTTTAGTAGTTAAGTATAAGATAAATAATTAATTAATATAAATAGATTGTTAAATAACCTTTATTTAAAGATAGCTCATCTTCCCTATGAGCACGAAACGAAATGCCTTGACGTGCCAAAAATAGAGTAACCTCAATAATCTTTTTTAAGTAATCTCTATTACATTCAACCACAGCTCTTTGTCCAGATATTATTTCTGTATGTATACTCGTACCACATTTATGATTTTTTTTTCGATCTGCCCATCTTGACATAGCATTAATGTGAGTAAGGCAACTGGCATGTAGTTGAAGTTTTGACTTTTTAGATTTTCCATCTTTGGATCCACTTAACTATAGTATTGACAAAATAAAAATATTGGTTGATTCTTTAACAATTAATTATTAATATTATAAGCCGATGAGAATAATAATTCACAAACTACAAAGCCATAGTTATATTTTTTTATACATTTTTAAACATGTTCATTTGGTACAGTTAATAAAAATAATTAACTAAAATAAACTTGCTTTTTTCCAATTTCTAAAGCCTTGAGTGGTAAATGTATCTTCTGAATGATTAGTTGCGCTAAACATGCGACAAGGAAAGCAAAATATTGCATCTAAATTAATACTATATTCCAGCCATTCGTAGTCATTGTAATAAGATGCATTAAAAGACCTATTCTGCAAGCCAAATTTTGTCTTTGGATAATCCTATGTATGTTACCAAAATATAAGCACAAGCAAATGAGGATAAATATAAAGTTTCTGGTAAAATAAATAATAACACCTATCTATCCTTTACTTTTGGACGTACAGGACCAGAGTCCCAGTTACCTAGGTCTACGGTAACATTAATATTAATGTTAGAATCTTTAGAAATATTCTGTTCTTCCCCAAGCTTCCCCCCCCCCCCCAAGCCACACCACCATATTTCGCTTATGGCTGAAGTGTTCTTTCATCTATTTTCAACGGTTTTGGTGTACACCGACGTACATTATTATTATTCTAATTTACCTACGAGTTTATTTACGTATTTATTATACTGTTACGTCCCAACTGAGGTCGATATTTACGTCAACGCAGGAATATATAACTGATGTACTTGGTTATGATGGGTCATGGGTGTTTATTTAAGTACAAAATTACAATGTATATAAGCTATGGTGAAGATGTGAGCGGTGTTACGACCTGACTCTGAACTGATAGGTACTAAGACCGTGAGTGGTTTTACGACCTGCCTCCAAATGTCTTGAGTATCCCTAACCGTCTGTCGAGCTCTTGTCCCGGGCTGGTATTTAATGATCGAGTACTTTGGAATAGGTGGTTGTATCAGTGGCCAAATTCGGTCATGAGACTGCGTCCGGGTCTCGTACTTGGTATGCTGGTCGACTCGTATCCTTCGTATGAGTGTTGACTTTCCTGGAGAGATACTTTTATAATGGCCCTAGCGTGTTATAATATATTAATTGCCTTATTAATTATATCGTCGAGTACTATTGGAAACGTGCGCTACGTCGTACATTGTTATTACTTAATTACTAAATACGTAGGTACGTAACAATACGATTCTGATTTACGAGTTTATTTAGGTAAGTATAAATTTCGTTATAAATGGTATACATTTTATTTATTATATTATTTTTTATTTTATTTATGTAGAGATTTTTACTAATCAAATTGCATACATGGATTCGTCTCTAAGTACACTGGGCCCGTCCCATAATCGTTCAAAATCACCAGTTACTAAAAAAATTCGTTTATCCGATAATGATATTTCCGAAATGTTCGAAGAACCATTATCGTCTGATGAAGAGTTTTCCTATGACTCGGGTACAGATTTAGGTGAAGGTGATTCGGCGGAAGATGATGTAGATGAAGAGGTTTTGCAAACTATGTCCGAAATTGAAAATGACAGCATCGTCAGAGAGGTAAGTCCATTGCGATTAGATGATATGGATGAAATGTCAATGCAAAATGAACTACAGGCGAACCACTTAAAAAAAACGCGTCACGTGCAATAACCTCATACATACCAAGGTGGTGTGGAATGATTGCAAAAATGTTTTAAATTGTCATCCGGCACAAATATAGACGTATTTTACCAGGATATCAGTAACCGCTGTTAGCGAACTTTAAACAACTAACGATCGGTAGCAGTTTAAGGTAAGACTCGGGTCAGGATTCTGGAAACTAGGTAAATATTTAGAACGAAGTGTGTGGTATTCGGCGTTTATTCTTACAAACGGCAAACTAGAAGAACATAAGATTACAGTTTCTAACTTAACAACTTAGATTAACGGTCGTCGGGGACGCGGGACAAAGCGGTGTACCCGGTCGCTACGAAAACTAGAACATGACTGTGATTTACTTGGATAAACGGTCGCCGGGGACGCGGGACAAAACGGTGTACCCGGTCGCTACGAAAACTAGAGCAAGACTGTCGCCGGACGTGCCGCCGTCGCGGTTGTCCGTGTCTCGGTTGGGCGCGAGGCGCAGTGTGACCAGTTCAGGGCACACAGTGCCTCGGCCCTTACAATATACATTATAACTTGGTTTGATTATGATACATTTTACACAAAAAACATTTGTCGCTAACATTCGGCCTTTCCTGGCCAGTCAGAGTGTCCTCGCTCTGAGGAGAGCCAAGCCAGAAACGTTAGGCGACATTACAATAAATAACTTACAACGGATGATTAAATAATTTTAAACAATTAAATAAATAACTTACAACGGGTGATTAAATAATTTTCCACAATTAAATAAAAAACTTACAACGGGTGATTAAATAATTTTTCACAATTAAATAAAAAACTTACAACGGGTGATTAAATAATTTTTCACAATTAAATAAAAACTTTACAAGCAGGTGCATATCATGATGCAGTAGGTAGATAGGAATTAGTCCAGCTTGTAGTCGGACAGGTACGCAGGTGGACGTTTGATCCGGCTGGGCCCGGTGACGGTCGGGTTGCGCTCCGCACCACGGGGTCTTCATCATCGACCTCATGTCGGACATCGCCATCTTCGTCTTCTGCTTCGACCTCGCTCGTACGCCACATCCTTCCCTGTGAGCTCGTGTGCATCCCGGGGCTGCGGGAATGTCTTGATTGCGTGTACTTTCTGTCCTGGTTGTATCACACCTCGAGAAACGGTGTTCATATTTCTTTGTAACGTACCGGGGGCCCCTTTCAACCCAAACGGCATTCGTTCGAACCTCGCGGTGGTCTCCTCCGTGACAAATGCAGTTTTCTCCTTGGCCTCTTCGCTCCGTGGAATTTGCAATAATCCATTGGAGAGGTCCATCGTGGAGAATATCCGACTCTCCGCGAGCCGCGATAATAGGTCGTCGATATCCGGCATCGGATATGGTTGGTTCTGTGTGTGTTGATTAAGCCTTCGGTAATCAACACACAATCGTTTTTCACCTGTGCCCTTATTTACAAGGAGCACCGGGCTAGCGTATGGTAACGTAGAGTCCGAAACAACACCGGCGGACTTCCAGTCGTTCAAAATCTGTGCAGTGATGCGACGGTCGGTTGGTGACGTGCGATACGGTTTTTGACACACAAGGTCACTACCCTGCACCTCGTCAATGTTCATTTTCATTACGTCTGTGCAATTGAGTTCAGCCAACGTCTTGGCGAACACATCACGGTCCTCGTTTATGAGCGTCATCAAACTGCCGCGTTCGGCTTCAGTGACACCCGGGTCAATCTTGACGTCGGTATGCAGTAGCGGCGTCATCGTGGGCTTGTCAGCACTGACTAGGGCTGCATATACATTCGTACTTTCCTCAGACACATTTTCGGACAGCGCTGTAGAGTTAAAACCGTTGAGTGTCTCGATGACCAGCTCATCTTGGCGCTTGTAATAACTGATGTGTGGTAGATTTAGCCACGTCCGGCCTACGATTACGTCCACAGGGATAGAGTCGTCACTGACGACAAGCACCGGGTGATCGGCAGCGCTCGCGTTATCGACGGCTATGTCTGCAGTGGTCTCACCCAACGTCACCGCACCTGGAGAGTTCGTGTCTCCGACCGTGACCAATGGACGACAGACCTTGCGGATTTCCGACGTGGATCGTTCGGCGAGGCTGATGCGTACCAAAACATCTGACGAACCCGTGTCGATCAGGCAGGTAGCGCGTATGTCGTTGAACAGTATATCCTTCATAAAACAGTTCTCCTTCGGGTATCTTGATGTCAGTTCAACGCAATATATTTCGGCGGGAGGCGCAACCTTGCGTGGATTCACGGTGCACTGACCTCGCGAATGCGTCGTCGACTGACAGCCCGAACATGGTTTCCGTGGTTTCGGACAATCACGTGATATATGTCCGGTACCACCACAGTTGTAACATCGTACCGTGGACGTTTTCGGTAACTCAGATGAGGTCGTTGGACCTTCACTTGGCGTTGCCGACGTCGACGGCGTCTCATCGGCGGTACGACGGGTATCGGTGTTTCGTTGTTCGTACTTCGTTGTCTTCGCGGCAGGCACTACGTGTGGCCTAGCCGTCGTCGGAAACTGCGTCCGTCGCAGTTCGTACAAACGTTGCCATTCTTGCAGGTCGGCCAGCAGTGTTGCGGTAGTGCTGTGGTCCCTGCTCATGGCATAAACTGCCAATTCTTGAGAACGAATACCCATGACGATGTGGTCCCGCGTTTCAGTGAAGGTGAGATGCAAAGCTTGGCACAGACGGAGCTTGTCGTAGAAATAGTCAGCTATGTGCTCAGTTTCCCCTTGCAGACGTTCACTCAGCGCCTTCCATCGGTCCGTCATACGTAGTGTACGGACAAAGGCGGAACGGAACTTCACCTTAAAATCGGACCAATCCGTGAATACCTCCGTGTGGTACCAGCTACGGGCCGCGTTCATCATGTTCGATTTCACGAACTGCAGTCGGTATGGCGTTGGCCAATTGTTTATACCAGCCAGAGCATCGACAGTGCTCAACCAATCTTCGGCGGCGCAGCTCGATTCGTGGCCGGTGAATTCAGGCACAGTTCGGTTCAGATCCGGCAACATTCGGTAATCGCTGTAGGAGTGTGGCACGGAGTTCTCGGTTTGCTGTGTCGGGGGCTGCGTCATGACAGGATTTCCCGCATTCTTTTCCAGCAACTCCAACCGCGACTTCAGCGACTGGGCCAGATTGAAAAGCTCGTTGTACGTGGGAGCTTGGATGTGCTGAATGTTCGTTGGTGGGGTATGGTCACCCATATTAAAATCGGTGTCGAAACGGCGGACGGGCGCACTCGCACGATCGGGCGTCGGAGCGGCGGACGGGCGCACTCGCACGATCGGGCGTCGGAGCGGCGGACGGGCGCACTCGCAAGATCGGGCGTCGGAGCGGCGGACGGGCGCACTCGCACGATCGGGCGTCGGAGCGGCGGACGGGCGCACTCGCACGATCGGGCGTCGGAGCGGCGGACGGGCGCACTCGCACGATCGCGATCGAAAACAGCAGGCGAGATAACGTTACGTACGTTACGTGATGGGTTTTCCCGAAGTCGCACACGGAAATACAACGTGACCGAACAGAAACCTCGTGACAAACGGGTCACGATTTCGGAGTTTCGGGTCCGTCGACGCACTCGGAAACACGTGTGAGGGGCCTTCGAGCTTATCCCACTTCTGAAATGTTAGCGAACTTTAAACAACTAACGATCGGTAGCAGTTTAAGGTAAGACTCGGGTCAGGATTCTGGAAACTAGGTAAATATTTAGAACGAAGTGTGTGGTATTCGGCGTTTATTCTTACAAACGGCAAACTAGAAGAACATAAGATTACAGTTTCTAACTTAACAACTTAGATTAACGGTCGTCGGGGACGCGGGACAAAGCGGTGTACCCGGTCGCTACGAAAACTAGAACATGACTGTGATTTACTTGGATAAACGGTCGCCGGGGACGCGGGACAAAACGGTGTACCCGGTCGCTACGAAAACTAGAGCAAGACTGTCGCCGGACGTGCCGCCGTCGCGGTTGTCCGTGTCTCGGTTGGGCGCGAGGCGCAGTGTGACCAGTTCAGGGCACACAGTGCCTCGGCCCTTACAATATACATTATAACTTGGTTTGATTATGATACATTTTACACAAAAAACATTTGTCGCTAACACCGCATTATATTATATCCTCAAATAATTATTATTCTCCTTGAAATTTTGAATTGAAGGATACCAAAATGTCAAAATTGAAAAATTGGCAAATCAATAACGATCTACCGAGTGAGTCTCACTGTAGACCAAAACTGCACAATGAGATCCCGTGATATTGATGTCACGCTCACCCACTGCACAGGGGCGGTAGCTTAGGGTAAATTTTGCGTTTAAATACGATCGAAAGAATATCATACCGTACCAGAGCCAATTTATTAACGCGAAATTCAAGCCTATAAAACCAGTTCATATTACATCAACTCATATATTATAATATTGACTGCCACCACCGAGTGATTTTTTTTGTCGAAAAACCACTACTCCCCCGATCGACACCAGCACTCATGACCCTAATCGGGGCTCTTTAACAATTAACTTATATTATTCAAAATTTGCAGTACTTCTGTTCTCATGGATCTGAAATGAAAAAAAATCTAATTAAGTCACCTTTACTCTTTTACAAACCTATAGCCATATAGGTACTGAAATATGTAGGTACCTTTTATAAAATGTTGTTACATTTATATTTTGAAGTTCTGATGTGTCCTCTATAACTTCCTTAGGTCTTGTGCATGTTCGTATAGGGGTATATGGAGGTGTTAGTGGTGTTACAAAGTTAAAATTATTTAAGAATTGTGGAGTTGAATTTTTTATGTATTTTATTAGAGTGTTTATTTTATTTTTATATTGTAAGAGACTAGAATTGTAGAAAAGGGTTAATTTGGATGAATGGATATTATAGTTATGTTTGGTCAATTCATTTAAGATGTGTATTAAAAAATTCATTTTTTTTTTTTAGTTTGTAAGCTGCATTCATTTTTTGGAATATTGAACTTCATTTTGGAAAGTTGTACATCCTTAATATTTATTGTTCGAATTAGAAATGAAGAGGACCTCTTTAAATTTATTGTTTCATTGTTTTCTGTGTTTATGATATGGTGTAATGCTGAATTATTATGTTTATGAAGGGAATTTATTATTTTTTTGTCTTTTAGTTTTTTTAATGAATTCTTGAATGTCTGATAATTTAATGTACTATTACAATTTAGGGATAGGTATTGTGATATTTGTAAAAATTGTTCATATAATTGTTTGCTCTGAAAATAAATTATGTATAATATTTGTTATTAATTAATTGTTTTTAAATTTATTACAGTTAGAAATTGTTTCCTAAGAATCGATCCACTTAATGTGGATACAAATTAATTTAATGTTCATGAAGTATTAAAAGATTTGCAATTAAACACTTAATCAATTTCAAACAATAATTATAGAAATAATAAATCATAAATATGGAGATCGATAAATGCATTCTTTGTTTAATTATACTTACATTAGTAAAATAGTACTTTTTTTTCGTAATTTTAGTTTTTTTTCTTACAACCTTTGGATAAGTACTTATCATGGGACGGGGTAATGCATTTTCTATTATTTCCTCTATATACTCTCTATAGGTAGTTCGTGTAAGACTAAAACATAAATCATAATAGCATCCTTATAAAGGTACTTGGAGCAAATTAACACTTATATTTATCAAAGGTTACTAGGTTAGGTTCTTACAATCAGCAAAATACAGTTTGTCGAATATGTTATATTTGGCACAAATAAGATTAACAACTCCGAGTTTTCTCCTGGCTATGAGGAAAATTTTTTTGACCGTCTAGAAATTCATTTTAAAGCTAAAGACAGCAAAAAACATCTAATTCAACACAAAACAATTAAAATATATATATACATCAGTCTGAAAATATTCTGAAATATTTCAAAACAATTTATAACAAGAAATAACATACTTAAACATAGCATTTTTGTCTATCGATCTTGCATACAGATTTTTATGGAATGAAAATAACTACGCGTTCAACCCGCGTTAATTGAAGTGGGTATTCTGGTATTTTTTTTTTATGAGACCGAAATCCCAATAACGGGTCCACAAATTTCTCCGTCACAAATTCATCGTCTGTCAGACACAATACAATAGCATTGTGACTTTTATCCTCAAAATTATATCGTCCGTATTCGACATTCTGTGAATGTGATAAAAATGTAAACATTATTATCAGTATCAGTTGATACCACGGTGCGGAGTATAAAGATATATTGTGCTGAAACGGTTAGGTATACAACCACATACAAGCATGCGGCACTTCGCTGACAATTATGAAAATCCCGGCATTGACAAAAATAACTGACTAACTAATAATTTACGAGGTTGAATGTTGCAGCTACGAGCACCGTAAGGGCTAGTTCACATGAGAGCTGTAAACGCGCGTTTAGAAAATTTACAGAGGATGAATGACAACGCGAGTTAACGCGAAAAATCGTATAAAATCAACCCTCTCACCTATCGTCTTGAAACTTACACAACTTGTTACTATACTCCGGCCCACGAGAGAGTATTACCGTTTTGCGCATGCAGACTGACGGCGGAGACCGTTCCGAGGCCCCATTTCCCCCACTATTTCAGCGACCGCTATACACCGTATAGCGTTGAGCGCTGCCGACCGGTACCGAACAGTTGTCGGCACATGCCGAGTAGTGGGGAATGCGCGGAATCGGACGAGTTTTCGTCGGGCGACGGTAATACTCTCTCGTGGGCCGGAGTATAGTACCCTAAGCTACCATCCCTGTGAATTTTGTGAGCCATATACCAGCCAGGAACATTTGCAATGAAACAGGGTAGGATTCAAGTCGATCGCACGGTTATTCGATTTTTAATTAATTTTTATATAAAAAATAAACCGTAAATATCGGCAATACCGGGGTGATGTTTACTCCGTTGACATAGTCTTCGAATTTAATAAATAACAATTTGTGAACATTTAGTTACACATTTAGTTTCCGTTATTACGGAACCGATTTTGCGCGGATTCTCGGGCAAGGCGCGCCAAATACTACGAGGCACTCAACGTATTAAGTAAATATAATATATGTTCTATGCTCTGTATTATAGATTAAACAACGGTCTTAGAATAATATAACACGATGTACAAAACTAAGCGATATAAGTTTTAACTGTTAATACTAAACAAAATGTATTAATCTTAATAATTATAATAAAATTATTTCAAACATTTTCTTAGTTACCTACTACATTTTTGTTACTTCATTCATTTCAAATTCCCCAATTATGTTGCATGTGTAAAAAAATACTGAAGATATTACTAGTTTTATGGTGACTAGTAAAAGACTAACAACTTGGGGAAATGTTTTTCAGGGGTTAAGTGTTTTACAGAGAATCTGTGAAAAAACATTTTACTTCGGCAGATATCGTAAGAGAAAAATTGTTAAAGATTCTACTGGCAATATTTTGATCAGGGTAATAAGGGTAATAAGGGTATACTTCTAACATCATTGATTTTTTCACTTAGTCACTTTTTGCACATTTGCAACTATGTTGTGATGTATTCTGTTGACTCCAAAAACATAAAATACAGGACAATACCGCACACTTTTGGTAGGTTAAAACCGCACACATTTAATAAGTTAAACTGCACAATTTTAAAAATTGTCGTATCCAAAAACCGCACAGTTATGATTTTGACTCCGAAAAGGTCGATAAACAAAAAACGCATATGTATATGTATAACTAATTATTTGTTCTTGAAAATGTTGTATATACTTTTTATATTAATTAATGTCAACTTAAAAATGTATATATTCAATAATTTAAAATATTAATTTAAAAAAAATTTAAAACTTTCAAAGTTTGATTGGCTGAAACCGACTACCGACGTTTTTTCAAAACTTTATACGATCTCCGTCACCTAAAAATTCTTCCCAAAATTGAATCAAATGCTCCTAAAAATAAATACAATTTAATTAAAAATCATAAATATATTTATAATGTACCTATTTACTAACTTGTTTTTGTTTTTCAATTGGATGGATTATATTTTGAATTCTGTATCACTGTATCGATATGAATATTTCTTAAAACATCAATAACCATAAATACAGATGGATTCGGAGAATAACATTCAGAATTAAACCCTTGGTGAAATCTTTCAGCTCCATTCGTAGTCCTTGTAGTTATATTTGCATTGATTGGATGGGTCCAAATTTCCATTGGGAATTGTCCTTCAATGTAGGTGTTAAGAATGTAGTCTCCAAATACAGAACATGCATCTTGTGGACATATGGACATTAAATCAATGAATGCATCAGGGACTTCATGTACTGGTAAAAATACTGTAAAAAAAACATTTTTAGCCGCTCACCAGTTTCATTTTGCTTAGCATTATATGATTGTCGAAGGTTATTGTTTGATTGGATTTTCCTCCATAAAGCTTGACCAAAGTAGAATCTACAGCCTTTAACTGTTACTCCAGAAAATGTGTTTTGCACAGCCGTATGAGCAGCAATCTCAAAATCGAGATGGATAATGTTTATATTTAAAACTTGTCTTAACTCCAAACATATATTTAATATTGACCCACATTTGTAAGTAACACGATTCAGTTTTAGAAGGTAAAAAACAATGTACTAAAGGAAAATAATAATTTCTGCTCCATCCTTGTATAGCATACAGTTGATAAAAATACTTTGGCTTGTATGTAAAAGTACCGTCAGCCAAGTATTCATCACAATGATAACATAAAAATTCAATATTTTTTTTACACGTAACAATAATCATTTCATCTTGTTTATACACGAAGGTCATTTTTTCATTTTGGCAGGTTAAAATAGCTGAAAATAATTAATTTGAAACAAAGTTTAGAGCGTCCTCCAAATTTTTCGGTAAAGTTGGTAAAAGTTTTCTACGTTCATTATATATCGACTTCCTTATTAAGTTTACGTCATTGCTTCCTATTACTTCATTATTCTCTATACCTCTTTCCGTATTATTTTTCGCGGTCTTTCATGAATATCATTACAAGCCTTGCGTTTACATACATTACGTACCTCTTGAATTTGAATTTTCACAGTTTCCACCTATTCATGTTTGTGTGTGTTATTTATTTTTAGTATATTCTTCAATTTACTGCATGTTGTAACCGTGGATGTACAATTTTTAATATAACACCGCCAAACCACATTTCCACTAATATTGACTTTAAATTTTCTGTATTTAAAATTGTTAAGAAATAATCACTTGTCCCCGTTGTTACTTTCAATAATTTTAAAATCCATTATAAAAATTTAAGATATTAACGTTTTAACACTAAATTATAGACGTAGGTACACTAACTGAATCGAGACCGACTAATAACGAGTGACGACTAAATACTTGATTATTGAATACCTAGTACATATCTTATAAATTTATCTTTTCACCATTTTCACTAAAAACAGTGTGCGGTTTTAACCCACCATAAATGTAGGGAAATTTGTTATACAATGACCTATAAGCTGTGCGGTTTTTGGCTATCGACCTTTTTAGGGTCAAAATCAAAAGTGTGCGGTTTTGGATGCAACCATGTATTCATGTAAAAATTGACCAAGTCAAAAAATAAAACAATAATAAACTACCTACCTAACATAAGTGTTGCTTGATTAGGAAAAAATGTAAGTATAATTTTTTTCCTTTCTTCTGTGATTAAATATTCAGTATTTAGATCCACAATGTATAATTTCTTGTAAAAATATAATGACTATATAACTGTACTCTTTACCACTTAGGGTTGTTTGATCTTTAAATAACTAAATAGTAACCTAAAATGTATATTGCTTATAAATGTGTATTAATTATTAACAACACAAAATAAAATCATAATTTTGTATAGTATAATAATATTAATAATATTATAATAATACAGTGATTGTGTTAATCATTTTTATTATTTGGTAAGCAAATTGTAACTATTGATCTTAAACTACGGCGGGTGTTTAAGTGGGAATTCATTAAAGCACCAATATCTAAAGCAATAATAGGAGCAGACTTTTTGCACCACTTTAATCTAATGGTAGATATTTGTAACAAAAGGATAATAGATAAAATTACTAACTTATCTACTCTGTGTATTGAATCGCGTAGCTCAATATGTTCTATTAAAGCATATAACATCAGAGCAGGATTTTACAGACTTAATTAAAACATTTCCTAGTATTATTACAGCACAATCATTCACTACAAGACATGCACATGTACCGTACACTACATTGAGACTCGTGGCAGATATGACTACAGAGGTCGTTGCAGAAGCATTTTTGAGTGGATGGATTGCTAGATATGGAGCACCAGAGCAGATTACAACAGATCAATTAAGGACATTTGAAAGCAAGTTATTTACTGCATTTACAAACCTTCTAGGTATTAGCAGAACGCGTACAACACCGTATCACCCGCAAGCAAATGGGAAGCGAGCGATTCCATAGGACATTGAAGCAAACCATTATGGCATATGACAAAACAGACTGGATTAGCGTTTTACCTACAATATTATTAGGATTAAGATGTGCTTTAGAGGGTGAAGAAGAGATAACACCAGCTGAAATGGTGTATGGGCAGGTATTACGGTTACCGGTTGATTTCTTTACTGAAGAAAAGGCAGCAATATTACCTTCCACATTAGTAACACAACTGAAGGAAAAATTTAATGTAATATCACCAGTGTTAGCTGTACACAATACTAAAATGAAACCATTTGTATCGGTAGACCTTAAGTCCTCATCTCATGTATTCATAAGACATGATGCTGTAAGGAAAGCATTACAAATGCCGTATGATGGCCCATTTAAGTAGAAGTTTTTTAAGGTGGACGTGAATGGAAATGGGAAGAATATATCTGTGGACAGACTTAAACCCGCATTCATGCCTTATGAGAATCCAACACAACACGACCACTCATACTCGGCAGAAATAACTAATAGAAAGAAAAAGGTCAAGTCGGTAGATTTTAAAATATGATACTCAAATTAATAATTTATTGTAATATTCCTAATATTAGTGATATTAGTAATAATTTTATTATTTTATTTTTAACTATATAATATTGTGTTATTTTGTTAATGTTATTTTTTTTTAGCTTTGATTATCAGAATAACTGATTAAGGATAAACTTTTAAGTTTTATATATTTTGATATGTTTCAAATTTTAATTGTTATTTTTTTGTTTTATAACTTTTATGGAATATTACATAACCGCAATATTCTTTATTATGTAGACCCGACTCCGTCTCTCGAAGGGGAGTAATGTAGGGAATATAGTGTGGTCACACTGACTTTAAAAATATGTGATAATGTATAAAAACTGTTATATATTACTTTTATATTATTCATTTTTTTTCGTGTTACATCTTGTTGTGTGTGTACATAATAAAATATATTGTATTTTTACTTAATATTACTTTTACCGTTATTATATTTTCCACTTTAGTAAGGACACAATTACCTTACAGATATAATAATCCGTGATTATGATTAATTATAAAATGATAAGAAAAAGGAAAAATTAAAATTGTCCAAACGTCATAACTTCACAAATTATTCGTGGCTTATTTATTTATCGTCAGAAGTTATTAATAAACTATAAACATTGAATACTAAGTAAACATAATAAGTTAGACAGGGACTAGGTACCAGATATGTATAATACATGCTTGTCATTACTCATTTATTATATTAAAATATTTAATTTAATAAAACAAATATTTAAAACTAAATTAATATTACGACGACGCCACGTCGGCAACATGTCATCGAACAGTAAAAAAAGATGCATGAATGATTTCTTTTCAAAAGTAGCAAAAGCAAAGCCAAATAGTATCAAGGTAAGTAATTTTATTATATTCTTGTAATTGGACGTTATGCAGGTATAGAATATGATTATTTACATTATACATGATTATTTACAGTTCCTTAGAAGTGACAATGAACAAATTATTAATGATCTGACAAGTAAACAGACTGAAATAATTCAAACTGATGATGTTAATACAAATAATACTGAAGCTGAATCTACCAATAATTGTGTAACATAGGTAAAAAAATCACTTTATATTTTGTATTATCTTATATATTTAGGAAATTGATTTACTATATTTATAACGGAATGTTAAAAGTTTATATGATAATCAATAAATTAGCAGCATAAGCTACAGCTACCTAAACATTTGTTTCATTATACAAATAAATTAGATTTAAATTGTATTTTATAGCGCTTTTGTTAGATATTTTTCAAACTAAACAATGGTTTTATAAACTGTTAAAATTAATATTTAATTTTTATGTTGTATAATAATTTCAAAAATAAAAAGTATTTAGAACATTAATACCTAAGTTTTATAACAAAAGTGACAAATTGTTAATAGTTAACAGTATATTAAATGTATTATTATTATTTTAAATTGTTTATAGATAGAAGATCAATGGTATGGACTTTTGATCAGTGGATTGAAAAAAAATCAAATTATCCATGGTTATTTTGTTCAAAACAAAAAATTGGCTTTGAATATTGCAAAGAAATTGGTACGTTAAAGCCAGTTAAGAAGAGAGGTGTTGAAATTAGTAAAGAATGGAGTATGTGTACAGTTGATGAAGGCAATCATCTAAAAAAACAAACTAGAGTTAACTTAAGAAATAAAGTAAAAAAACATTCAGACTCGTACAATTAATCACTTCTCACACGACTTAAAACGACTAAAACATTAAGACCTCTACGCAAACCACTTTGCTCATATCTAAGGGAATTTTTGTAAACAACCCAACACCAACAGATATACTTGATTATATGCGACTTTGAAGTCATGTACTTTATTAGCATTTCAATAGTCGTTTTCTTTTATAACTATGAAAACTACCTGATTATATTCGATTTTTCTATTAACTTTTCTTCGCATAATACGTATTGTACAATAACGTCTTCATTCTGACATATGTATATATATATATGTTTTGTTTTTAGTGAACCACCTGAGTTCGCGGTCGTAGATTTTGAATTCCACAATTAGGGAAAGAAAGAAAATTCAATTTTAATATCGGGCGCCGTATGTGGTCATTATGGACCAATAGTCACAAAATTCGAAGGACGCGCACTCAAACTCAGAACCAACGAGCCAGTAACTACCAGAGAATGGAAAGCTATGGTGCGCCACCTTGTAAATATTTTCAAGGGAAAGCCACAAAAGCTATTCACTATACTCGCACAAATCTACGACTCCGACCATACTTCGCACCCGAACTTAACTCGTACCACCATACAAACAATACTCAACAAATATGATTCTATAATTCTGTGGGAAGGTTCTACCGATATTAAAATTCTGAACGCTCTCCACATATTTTGTCGAGTATTGACAATACGTGGGTGGGACACAGACAACAACGGAAACTTTGACTTACAATTAATGGATATGATTACAAATTAATTCATCTGTTTAATTAAAATAGGAACGTTTGTAAAACAGGGACGCGCTCTAAAACTTAGCGAAGCTCATGAGCTCTTATGTAAGAAAACCCACGGGTTTTCCGAAGCCCACGATCCTAGGACAGACGTTCTGTGGACCCGTTGTTTATTCCGTAAATTACAATTCGAATCTCACGATTTAATCAAAAGCGCGATTGAATGTTAAACAAATACAAATTTATTCTTCCTAGTTATAATTATTTTATTTCGGGGACGGATTATTATTACATTATTATAATTACTAAAAAGTAAACATTATATAAGGGTTACGTAATTTTATTATTTTATTATTATACTTTTTTTATTATCGGTTCAATTATGCATTTTTATTTGGGAATAAGATTATTCATATTATTATTTTAATTTTGTATATATACGGGAATAGGTTAATATTAAATCTAATACATTTACATTCATTAAATTACCCTGACTAATAAGCTGAACCGGTTTTCAGACTTATACTACTAACTATGCCGTTCACGTCGGGAAGATTTCGATACGCCGACGAACAAACACAACATTCCAGTCTATACTACGAAAATCGGGGACCTTTGAAACTTATTACATCTCAATGGGACCTAACTGCGTATATTAATTTTGCTAAATACAAAGAAAGATTCATTTATATTGACGAGGTTATGAACAAAACCAAATTAATATGTGCAACCGTGCAAGTATCAAAAACAACGTTGATACTAATTGTAACAATTTAATGTACACAGCTAGTAGTATAGTAAACGATTTATGAAAAAAGAAAGAACTAGTATTAGACTCTATAGAACACACAGTATATAAAAGAAGTACGTTATAAATGTTAGCAAAAGCAGCCAGATTAATATACGGAATATGTAATCTAGAATGCATTAAAAAATTTAATTTTAATATAGGACAAACGCATGACGCGCCACAAACAAAGTTAATTAAAAAACAAATTAAAATAGTTAAGTTACAAAACAAATTCGATGAACACGAAACCTGTAGTATGACCTTTTAATAAACGAAAATAGTAACGTATCTAGGGACCAACAAACAAAAAATTATTTAACGAAACATTTCCTGATTATAAATTTATTAATAATGAAGCATATAGTAGAAACCAATACCTTATTGGAAATAATACAACAAACAAAAATAGGAATTATTCATACCAGTTTAATATCTCCACGGGAACTTTTAGAACATATTAAAGACATTAAAGTATCATTACCTGGAGGCACCGACTTACCCACTGACTTAGATATACAAAATATTTATGAATTGGTAAAGCTCTCAGACCTTACTATATATTATGCGAATGACAACTTAGTGTTTATACTCACTTTACCTTTAATCTATCAAAATGATTTTATTTTATATAATTTAATACCTTTGCCAGTATGCACTGGAAATGATTGTCTTTATGTAAAACCTAGTAATAAGTATCTATAAGTAAAACTAAAGAGCACTATGCCATGTATGACGAATTTTACTATACCCATTGTAAACACGCTAGAGACTTCCTTTTATGTCCTGAAGGTAATCCTTTATACCCACGTACAAATAGACCAGCATGTGAAGTACAACTGCTATAGGATCCGATAAAAGTCCCATCAACTTGCCAAAACATGCACGTACAAATCGAAACATCCATATTCCATAAGAAACGGTTCAAGAACGAGTGGATATACGTAACCAATTACGACGTAGTATTCATTACATGCGACGAAGATACAGAATCCACAAGCCACACCCTAGGGTAGTAGGCATTTTGCAACTCATCGAGACTTGCAAAGGATACGCCGCAAGAGACGTACTTATACCTGGAAAAGTCGACTACAAATCCGAATACATCGATTACAACCCAAAATCGACTATAGAACGTATTAACGACACCGACAACAATAACTTGATGGAAGATTACCATGTAAAAACAAATAACACGGATGACCTACATACAGTGTCAGGTTCAAAGAAACAACTGGAAACACAACGCAAGGTCGATCACAAAATCAACCAACTAAAAAGTACGCAACAGGTAAACGACTACGTACTTTATGTAATCACAAGTATCATTTGTATGGCAATTATAATTATATATTTATCAAAATACAAAAAATTACAATGTTACAAAAAAACAAACACGGAAGAGGAACCAGTCCAAGATGAAGAAAATCAAAGCTTAGCCACAGCACCTAGAGCAGTCGACATAGTCGAATATAATAATTATAATAATAATAATAATAATAATAATTTATTTACGGAAATAAATTCCAATTACAAAAATATTGTAGTGACAGTTTGTGTTAAGTGCACATAATATGGGTTACAAATTAAAAGTAGATAATGTGAATACAATACAAATAACATAAAACAGAACAAAATAGAGAAAAGAACAAAAGAAAAAAGAAAAAAAAAGTTTATGTATACAAACAGGGGCGATTTTACAGGGGGGTGTGGGGGGGTTTGACACCCCCCGAATGTCGGCAATTATAAATACAAGTCGGCAATTTTAAGAAATTAAAAAATCCAACTTTTTATAGATTCTGAGCGGAGCAACGAATCTAATACTATAAAATGAAGAACAGCTGACTGATAATATTGGGGTCCAATGGAAAGGAAAACGCCGGCTATAGCGAACCCTTGGCGTAAAAAATGAAGCACTGCTCCGTTTCCCCAGCCCGCCGGCCATGTCCCGTCGATTCCTTATAGCGCGACCAATCGCGTACCTTCGCAGTGGCGGCGGTCGGTTTTAAAACGTTTTTCGTTATCACCTCTTTTCCTATCATTTCGCCGATTTTCGGAAAATTAGCTGTTTTTACACGATATCTTTTCGCCCTTTTATATACTTAATTCGAAGCCACCGGTGTGCGGTTTATATTCGTGCAATGTCGATCAATAAATACACTCCCGACCGGACTTTTTTGCCGATTTTTTCCTTTTCTCCCACCGTTTCGTCTATTCGCACCCGTTTGTGTCCGAATCGAGTCTTTTTGAAGCCGTTTATATGCGCTTTTCCCCCAAAATCGGTTCGTTCGCCTCGCAATCGCGTTTGGAAATTACGCAGGCGACCGACCGGCCGTACGCGTATATATACATGTATATAGGTGTATAATTTAATTTTTCCTTATGATTTAATAATTATTAACGGAAAACGCTTTTCACACGCCCCGTTAAATATATATATGGGAGATGCGCGTATTACAAGCGAATTATATGCGATTACATCGATGTACATCGGAAATATCGGTTTACGTCGCTCCGTAGTCGCACGGCTTAATTGTTGATGTTTTCACTGTCTTTCATATCTCAAACTGTGTCCGAGTAGGTTAGGCGTTAGGCAGGAAACACGTAGGTCCCGGGTTCAAATCCGTCGTACGCCGTCCGGGCATTGACACCGTTAATGCCATATGGTTTACACGGCCGCCCGAATCCCGACTTTTTTTGCATTTTTTTTCACGTTATTTTTCATATAAATTAAATAATAATATAATAATACAGGAACATATCGTATATTATTATTATTTAAAGTCATTATCATTTTATATCACACAATAAATAGGTACATATTATATTTGTTTTATTAGGAATTATTAAAATTGCATATTTTTTAAAATTTCCATGATTGTTATATAAATATAGTTTGTATTTTATTTCGGTTTGCCTTGAAAGTTAATCTTGATTTTGACTTGAGAGTTGAGATGACTGACTTGCTAGACACTCCAACACGGTTTTTGACTTTACACTTTTTACATAAGAAAAGGCACCGGACATGCGAAGGCACATACCACTCTATGTGATATACCTACTATATATAGGTGATAGACGGGTTGCTCATTTTAGTTTCGTCTTAAACGGTGATGATTGACTTGATAGACACTTTAACAAATAACATGCAGGTTTTTGCAATTTTTTTTTAAATTAATATATATACACTATAGGTACATGTTTATATGTATTGGTTAATATAATAGTATGTATCTAACTACCTACCTATATGTTAATATTTTTTAGGAATTATAATTGCACATTTCTCAAAATGTTCATTGTTATATTATATCACACAATAAATACATATCATATTTGTTTGTATGTATATAGTTTGAATTTTTCGTAAATAATTTCGTAAGTTGTGTGATAGGGTTTTCACTTATAGCCGCTTGATGTCGTGTCTGCAATCTACCTGATTTGCTGTGGCACATAGTCCGCGATCCGACGAAGTCGGATTGCCTACCTAAGTGGCTAACTTGAAAGTTAATAGATTTTGACTTGAGATGACTGACTTGCTAGAAACTCCAACACGGTTTTCGACTTTACACTTTTTACATAAGATAAAGCACCGTTCATGCTACGGCATATACCACTCTATGTGCAGCTATACTCTATATAGGTGATCCTGGAGATCGTATCCAGCCTATCCATTTACAACGTTTGTGACGGATTGCTAGACACTCAAACTTTTAACATTCCCGCCAAAGCGTCTAGCCTTATCTCCAATCCATATCACTAATCCTTATCACAAATCCTAAACTTTCGTCTTACAACCTTTGCGACTTTTATAATTCATTGTCTCCAAAATCGGTACCCACTCTCAGCGATTCCAACGGGCCCCGAGTTATACTTAGAGCTAGTGTATTACCTAATTTATTGTACAATGTGTCAATGTGTTTTTTTTTTGCGGCTGTCATCACCTTTTAGGACACTAAAAATGCTTAGATTTTCTTCAACAGTCCAATCTTTACTGATAAGAAAGTGAATCTAGTTTGTAGGTACTTGGGGGGGGGGGGGGGGGTCCAAAAGTAAAAAATTCCAAATAGTTTTTAAAAGCGCCGGGAAAACCAAAAAAAAATTAAGGAAAACCGGGAATGTTTACACAAAATTGTTTTTCTACAAAATCGATATTGGTTTTTGGTATAACTCTAAAACAAAGTAACGTAGATTCATGACTTTTTCCCTAGTTGTTTTCAGCATTTTTACATGATAACATTTTCAAAATATTTTGATTTATTTTGAACTGTTTAGGGACATTTTCATTTTTCATTTTTTTTTAGTTTTTTTTCTAGAAATATCAATACAATTTTATTTGTTGGTTAAAAAAAATTTAAAAATTTAATAGAAGGCTCCTAGTATATTGTTTCAAAAGCAGATGAAAAATATTAAAAATCGTTAGTCACAGTTTTTTTTTATAAGCATTTAAAGTTCAAAAATTGACAAAATATGGAAAAATCACGAAAATTAGCGAATTATTTTGAGTTAAGAATTCGTAAAAATTTTTCTTTTTAAATCTAAGATTTGATAATGTAATACAAGATTACTCATAAGTTTGTCTACCTTTATCAATAAAAAAATCTCTACCGGAAAGTCAAATTAAATTTTTATGAGCGTTTGAAATTCAAATTTTTACAACATTGAATGTTCACTCTCATGTAGCGATTTCCTTATTTTGTTGTAATGCAAAAACGAATAACTGTAGATACATGAAAATGTCACTAAATGTTTATATTAGCATTTATTATACCCAATACAGTTTTGAAAATATTTTGAATCTTTTTGGGCTGTTTACGGACATTTACAGCTTTCAATTTTTTTTAGTTTTTTTTTCTATAAATATCAATAAAGTTTTTTCTGTTGGGCCAAAAAGTGTAAAAATTTAATCCAAGGCTCCTGATATATTGTTACAATATCAGTTGAAAAATATTAAAAATACATAGGCACAGTTTTTTTTTATAAACATTTAAAGATCGAATTTTGACAAAATTTATCAAAATCTCGAAAATTGTCAATCATTGTAATTAATAAATTATAAAATGTTCAGTTTTTATAGCTAAGGATTGCAAATTCAAAACAAAGGTTCTCATAAATAGTTCATACTGAAACCAAAAAATCTAAAAAAATATATGAACTCAGTTATTTTTTACAGACATTATAAATTCAAATTTGGACGAAATTACATATTAAAAAACCTAGAATAACTATTTTAGTTATTTTGTTGTGATTGAATAATATTATTCGTGGGTACTTGAAACTTCTACTTGTATCACGGTTTTTGTTGATGTATAACGCGTTATAAGTACCTAATGGATATTGTGATATGATTAATTTGGAATTTATTATAGGTACCTATTAAAGGTCAATTTTTTGTTTTATACCATAGATATGTATATAATATGTCTTATACATAGAACGACATACCGTCTCCGCTCAGAATCGTTTTTCTTATACAATGATATTATATCGTTGAATTCAAATTTAATATCATCTATTATACAGTGACCCACTTGTAACCTACTGTACAAAAGAGCGACACCCACTTGCCCACCTTTTTTTTTAGTTTTTTTTTCTTTGAATGTCAATAAAATGTTATTTTTTGGGTAAAAAAAGCTTGATTTAATTCAAAGATCCTAATATATTGGTTCACAGACAGATATAAAAACGATTTTGTAGTTAAACCGTATGAATTAATATTCAACTTTTATAGCTATATAAGGTTTGAAAATTTAAAACAAGGTTGCACGTAAGTATTCTGTAACCAAAAAATCTCAAAAATATAAGTTTTAATTTCATCTTTGAAAGTAGAATATTTAGATACAGTATTTCGATACATAAAAGTAAAATTTAGGAGTTTAGGGTAGGTTGGGTTAGTAACCTATTTTAATAATATTCTTATAAATTTGCTGTACATTTATGAAGAAAGTATGCATTTATGTTCTTAAAATATTATTATATGCGTTTCAAATAAAACCCATAAAATATGATAAATAAAAATGGTATTTTTTGATTCAGTGTAATATAATGAATTAAATTTATTTCTTGGTCAGCATTAAAATGAATAAATAGAAAAATGCAATTTCATAACTATTTGATCCCTATAATTTATTACAATAGGAAAAAGTAATTATTATAACATTAAGTATACAGTCGGCAGATTTATCATTGAAAGTCGGCAATATTCACTCCAAACCCCCCTAAAAAAAAACTCTAGGATCGCCCTTGTATACAAATATTAAATATTAAATAAGAATTTAAATTTAAAGATAGGTATTATATAAAAGCAGCATAATATGAATAAATAATTATATTGAGAGTATAGTGGTTATAAATGTATGTAGAAGAAATAAAAAGGGGGAAAATATGATATAGAAAGCAGAGAAATAGAAGAGGATAAGAGAAGATTAGATCAAATATTAGACAAATTAAATAAGGTAGTGTTAAATAAATCTAAGTCTTTAGTTGAATTAGCTGCTGACATAAGTATATTTGCAGGGGTATATAGCATATAGTTTGAAGAGAAAGAGGAAAGATAAAAAGTGGAATTATTTCTGGAATTAGATTGGTTTACTCTAAAATTTAAACGTTCGATTATTTCGGGACAATCTATAATATTATGTAATAATTTATATAAAAATTTACAGTTTAAGATAATAAATCTTTTATTTAGGGGCAATATTTTAAAGAGATTACAAATGGTTTCATATCCAGAATGAGGAGTTCTTATATAATGATATTTATATGATAGGTATCTTAAAAAGTTATTTTGTACAGAAGATAGACTATGGTTTTGGATAATATTATTAGTACGCCAAATTATAGAGGCATAGTCAAAGTTAGAACGAACTAACGTAAAGTACAAGATTTTTAGGGCTGATTCATCGTAAAAATCTTTACACATACGTTTTACTAAGCCAAGTTTCTTGTAGGATTTGTTTCTTATATAATTAACATGAAAATTGAATGAAAGTTTTGTATCGAAAAAAACACCTAAGTCTTTAATTACATAATTACGTGTTAAGTTTGAACTATTTAATGTGTAATCAAAAAGTAAAGTATTTTTTTTTAAAGAAAATGAGACTATAGCACATTTATCAATATTCAAAGACATATCATTTTCAATACACCATTGATAAAGGCTGTTTAAGTCACATTGTAGTTCTAATGCATCATTAGTGCATTTAATATTCTTATATATTTTTGTGTCATCCGCAAGTAAAAGACAACTTGAATGTTTTAAAATTTTATTAATGTCGTTTATGAATATCGAGAATAGTAAGGGTGATAAGTGATCACCCTGAGGAACGCCAGTTAAAATATTAATTTGATCTGAAATATAATTTTCATATTTTACGGCTTGAGTGCGATTGGTTAAGAAGGAATGAATCCATGAAAGAAGTGGGTCATAAAAACCATAAGCTTTAAGTTTTGTTATTAGAAGAGAATGATTAACTCTATCGAAGGCCTTTTCAAAGTCCGTATAAATAACGTCAAATTGAGATTTGTTATTGAAAGATTCCAAAATTAATTGTTTAAATATACTAAGATTAGTTATTGTTGAACGCCCTGGGCGAAAACCATGTTGTTCATTTGAAAGAATGTTTTCACATAATGGAAAAATTTTATTATTTACTAATTTAGAAAATATTTTTGGTAAGATTGAAATTTTAGATATAGGTCGATAATTAGTAACTAATGATTTATTACCTTTTTTAAAAATTGGTGTAATAAATGAAAATTTCCATTTGTCAGGAAAGATACTAGTCGTTAGAGATTTGTTAAATAAGTAAGTTATAATAGGGGATAATATAAATGACGATTCCTTTAAAAATTTTGCAGAGATACCATCAGGACCAAGTGATTGATTTTGGTTAGTACACCAAAGTTCATTAAAAACATCCATTATTGAAATATTTATAGAGTTAACACAGAATAAAGAGTTAAATATACGTTTGAAAAGTGCGATTTAAAAAAATTGACTATCTCGGACCCAGAGGTAGTTTCTTCATCCAAATATGACATTACTGCAGGTAACTGTAACGATGATTTTTGTGAGTTATAAAATTTCCAAAAATGTTTTGGGTTAATTTTAACTGAGTTTTGAGTGTTATTAATATACAGGGTGATTTTTTTATCGAAGAACACTCATTATTTCAAAAAGTATTAATGTTTAAGAAAATATTTTTTTACATAGTTTCAAGTTGTTAAAAAACAATATTTTTATTAAAAAATTATATTTTTAAATATTTTTTATCCTTTTAATTTTTTAAGTTTTTTACTTTTTTGAATGACAACATCTAATTTTAATTTGATATTCAAAAACAGAATATTTTTCTGATTATTTTAATACATAAATATTGAATTTAGGGCAAGTAGTTTATGAGTTATAAGTATTTAAAGTTTAGATGAGCGGAGTAGAGGACAAACATTTCGCGGGGTAACCCCGTACCACTCTACTCCGCTCATCTAAACTTTAAATACTTATAACTCATAAACTAATTGCCCTAAATTCAATTTTTATGTATCGAAATACTCAGAAAAATATTCTGTTTTTGAATATCAAATTAAAATTAGATGTTGTCATTCAAAAAAGTAAAAAAATTAAAAAATTAAAAGGATAAAAAATATTTAAAAATATAATTTTTTAATAAAAATATTGTTTTTTAACAACTTGAAACTATGTAAAAAAATATTTTCTTAAACATGAATACTTTTTGAAATAATGAGTGTTCTTCGATAAAAAAATCACCCTGTATACATTATAATCACGGTATCTGATATTTTTACATTGAGTTCGAAGATTAGAAAAAGTAATATATGACTTGGGTAAATTTAATGTTTTATAAGCAAGATGAGCAATTTGTTTTTGTTTGATTAAGATTTTTAATTCCTTACTAAGCCATATAGGATAAATTAATTTATGTCTACGTTGTTTTGGGATAAAATGATTAATTGCAATATTAATATGTAAATATAAAAAGGAAATATCATCATTAATATTTGAATTAGAATTAAAATAATTGAACCAATTAATAGAACCTAGATAATTTATAATACCTAAGTAATTGCCTAAATTCCAGTTAAAAACATAATCATTGAATTTTAATTCACTAAAAAATAAATAATTATAAGTTATAGTTATTGGAGGATGGTGGGGACAACAGGAATAATAGGAAAATTATTTTTTTCAACGTTTATGGATATTGAATTAGATATAACATAATCAAGTATTACATTATTTAAGTTAAAAATCTGATTGTACTGAGTAAAATTAAAATAAGATAATTTATCATTAAAGTGTAACTCAATGTTAGAATAATTGGCTGAGGGAAGATTATAATCACCCAATAATAAAATATCATGATTAGGATGTTTGTTATATAAAAAATTCTACATAATTGAAATAGTCATTAAAAATATTAATATTAGAACGAATTGGAATATAAACTGAGCTTATAATGAGAGAGCGATATGGAAATCGAATAATAACAAATAATAATTCAATTTTATTTTCATGTAACAAGATTGGTTTTGAGACTAATGTATTACGGACAGCAATTAGAACGCCACCACCTCTTGATAGAGAACTGGTTTGTGAGTTTCTGTCATATCTGTATACTTCATATCCATGAAAACCCAGTTCAGATGTAGAAATGTTATCAGTAAGCCAAGTTTCAGTGAAAATAAATATGTCATATATTGAATTTGGTATAAGTCGTTTTAAACTAGGGAGTTTGTTGTTTAGACTTTGTGCATTCTGATAATAAATATTAAGATCTGACTGGGATTTATTTAAAAATTTTTATTTTTGTTAATTATACTTGGAATGCCTTTATTGTATTTAATAATTAGATCGTTCTCGCCATTATCTCTTCGTTTCTGTAATTGTTCACGTAAATTTCTCATATGATCACGTTGCATTGTTGTGCGATCGGAAGCCAGGCGAATATTAGACCAATTTGGAGAATTACGTAATTTTGCTTGCGAACGAAGTAATGTGAAAACTTCAATGGTATTAGATAATACAACTTTTAAAGGACGTGACTTATTTTCAGTATTTGAATTTGGTTTTCCGAGACGATGACAGGTAAATTTTGTTGGATTTGTTTAAATTGTGTTAAATATGGTTACGAGTTGATCATAATCAGTTATTTTAGTTTTCGAATCTTCCTTAGATTCAGGTAAATTAAAAATAATTAAATTATATCTCTATATTTTAAGTATATCCTCTTACGCCTAGGAATAGCCCAATAAGCTATCCAAGTACAAGAAATTTGAACTTCAATTAAACTTTTTCGGAGTCGCTTTCCTATATATTAAATATCATAAGTACGTTCTCACGATATAACACATTGATCAACAACAAGACTATTAATCTATATCGTACCACGCCCTATTGTTTTGCCACTTTCAATAATGCCGAAATCGCATAACGATTTCTAATATACATATTGCCGAATAAACTAGTTTTAACTCAAGGATTATTCGACAACTTTAAGAGGCCGTCACAGTAGAAAAAAATCGACCGAAAAACATGCTTTCGTACTTCCAATAGTTCTCAGGCCTCGTTAATCGTAGAAACATGGTTTTGGTATCAAAATAATCACGAGAAGTTGTACTAAATATTCTTGGAACAGAATTTTAAAATTTTTTTTCTAACCAATTTTATTTGTATCTGAAGTTTGTACTATATTTTCATTTTTTTTTCAAATTATATAAAATCGACAAAATTAGATATCGAAAATCTGTTCCAAGAATATTTAGTACAACTTCTCGTGATTATTTTGATACCAAAATCATGTTTCTACGATCAACGAGGCCTGAGAACTATTGGAAGTACAAAACCATGTTTTGGGCAAAAAAAATACGAATTTGCCGTCGTCATGTGCTGCTAGAACGACTACAGCGGCAGCATTCCGAAATAGTACTTCTACCACTACCCCGCGTACATATGCAGCTGTACCGCACCATAGGTCAAAACTGGTTATTTATCGCAGCCGCGCACGGATTATAAATAGCCAAAAACGTCGATACGAAAATAATAATTCTGTCAATGAATAATATTATTTTATTTTTCGATGTTATAATTCGTATTCTTATTACTAGCGAAGTTTACGCAAAATGGAACTACATAATATTATATAATAATATTATTTATAACTAGCTGATCCCGTGCACTTCGTCGCCCGTTAAATGGATCAACTCAATACTACCTACTCAAACTTTGTTCAATTCATTATTCAATATTCGGTGTATGGTGTTCAAAATTTATCTTATCTTTCCCGTTGCCCTGAATAAAAATTCTGAATCGCAGCAGTACATTATCAGGTAGGCAATCTACCTGCGGTAGATCGCGGACCCCGTGCTGTTTGTACGGAAGTGTATGATTTAACTCTAAAGTATCAAAGTTATACCAAGTTTATTTTGATGTAATACTGTGGATTAATATAATAAATTTGGTTGCTCGTAAAAAATCGCAACTCTTAAAAAAATTATGATTGTTGAACTCCTTTTGGGTGTAATTTTCTGCGGTAAGTGCAACTCTGCCACCCTGGTAAGCATTGTTCAATAATTCGATTTGATGCAAGCTTGTACCTGATCTGCCCGAATAACCAATGGCAACCAATAAATAAATGCTAATTTCTAATGTAGACTGTAACCAATGGCAACTATAAATAAATAAAAATAAAATTTCCAATTTCTATCGTGAATCTCAATGTCCCTGTTTCAGCACCTATTTAAAATGCGAATTTTGGCAAATCCTTTCTTAGCGCACGTCTATATTATAATAGCTATCTGTATGCCAAATTTCAGCCAGATCCGTCCAATGGTTTGAGCTGTGCGTTGATAGCAGTCAATCAGCTTACTGTTTTTTATATACAGATATGGTTGCCATGGTAATATGGACACACACACACACACACACTGACATACATTCATTTTTATATATATAGATTGATATGAAATCTTGGTAACCTTAGTAACCATGGCAACCTTGGTAACCATGGTAACATGGACACACAGACACACACACTGACATACATTCATTTTTATATATATAGAAGATAGATAGATATATTATTATATAATAATATTATAATATAATATTATCATAAAATCGTCACCAAATAGCTGGAAAGCGTACGATTTAAACAATTTTTTTTTTCAATTATAGACAATTCTTCTATCAAATTAGCGATTTGATATTCAAGATTTTTTTAAATTTAAATTAGCGTACCTAATAAAAACCGTCCAAGAAGAAGCAAAACACTTCACTCATGTCATTGTAATTTAGCCCATATTCTTATTGTGCCTCAGGGTACAGATTGTATATTTCATTTAAAAAAAAAAAAAAATAAAAAAATTAGCATAACTGTACATTGTACAAGTAAAAAAAGGTAGGCAAGTGGGTGTCGCTCTACTGTACAGTACGGTAAACGGAAAAAAAGTCCCCGGTAAAAAAGTCTCCGGTAAGAAAGTCCTACGGAAAAAGTCTCCAAATTAATATTTGATTTAAATTCAGTCTTTTATCATATAGGTATTTATATAGGTACATAGCCCATAGGTACCTAATACATGTTACATATTTTATTGAACATAATTAACAAACAACTAAATTAAATAGGTACCTTTCTAGGATTAAAAATTATTGTAGATAAGTATTTATATAGATAATTATGTACATTTTAAATTCATTGAAAATAAAGTCTTGAAAAAAAATGAAGTTCGATTAAACATTTTATGTCAACGTTTTGATGAAGACAAATCAGCAGATATTCCTAATTTTTTAAAGCAAATAGGTCAAAATATAAGAAAGAGATCTTTTATATCTGAATAATTACACTTTTATATTTTTTAAATAATATTATAGGACATATTGTATTCAATTTTTAATTATTTTACGAGGGTACATATCTAAATAAATACATTTTTATATTTTTTAAATAATATTATAGGACATATTGTAAGGTACCTATTTAATTTAGTTGTTTGTTAATTATGTTCAATAAAATATGTAACATGTATTACCTATGGGCTATGTACCTATTACCTATATATGATAATGAATTTAAATCAAATATTAATTTGGAGACTTTTTTTCCGTGGGACTTTCTTACCGGGGACTTTTTTTCCTAATATCAGTACAGTACAGGGCCGTCCGGACGATTTGCGGGGCCCGGGGCAGAGTAAATTTGTGGGGCCTAAAATGTCATTATCGTCAGTTGGTAGTTGCATTTATTTAAATATTAAATATTATGAATTATGATATATACCTACCTAGGTATAAGGGGGCTACGCGCAAATATACTTAATAAAAACACACTTTTCTAAAAAAACAAAAAAATAATGAAAAATTTAAAAGTGTGTGGTATAATATGTCAAGTGTAAGAGCGCCACACACTTTTAAATTTTTCATTATTTTTTTGTTTTTTTAGAAAAGTGTTTTTAAAAGAAAATTTTTTAATTTTTTATATTCTACTTTTTAGTTAAAAAATTTTTTTTTATGGATTATTGTATTGTCATCAAAAACCAAGGTCTATACCAATTTTCAGAATTTTTCATCTTCAAAAAGTGCCTCAAATCGAGCGCGCAAGATTTGATCACAGACGGACGTGAAACCAAACTTAAGAAAAGTGTTAAAAATATAGTACCTTGTATTTACAATACTATGAATAAGTAAATTAATTAATAATAAAACAGTAAACACGTAATATATTTATACTTAATATAATAATATTGATAAATTAATAAGTCTATAAATATAGTAGGCACCTAATACAATATGAAAAAAGGTAGACAAGTGGGTACCGCTCTGCTGTACAGTGGGTGTCAAGCATGTCGTTGTAATGGATGTGTTATATTTAAATTACATTGATCAATTATTGTAAACGAACAAATATTCTGAGCGGAGACATTGTATCAGCCTATCACACTTGTAAAAGTAATCAAATTTAGTAGCTAAAAAAAATTAACAAAGATCGAAAACGTGGCTTCCTGGGGAACTTTTTTAGTTTGATAGAATTACAAAAACTTGTTAGAAACCTTCTATTAAAATGTCTCAAGTTAGGTATGAAAAAAAAACTTTTATGAATTTTGTCAAAATTGGAACTTTATAAGAATATAAAAAATAATTGAGCCTATGTATTTTTAAAACTTCCATTAATAAAAATTATAAGGAACCTATCATTACATTTTCAAGATTTTTTACTAAAAGAAAAAGATTTTATCGAGGATAATTTTAAAAAAATTTAGGAAAATGGAAAAATTTCTCAAGGGCTCAAGCCTATAACTAGCTCAAAAATAGTCAAAATATTGAGAAAATGTTTTATGGAGAATTCTAATATAAATATTTGTTGAAAATTTCAAGGTTCTACAGTTAGGTTTGAGATACACCAAAAAAATAAAATCGATTTTTCAAAAATTGATTTTGTATAAAAGTCACCTATTTTTTTGTTTTTCTCAACTCTTTCTAAAACTTCTAGAAATTTTGAATTTTGACTCCCCAAAAATACCAACTATAGTTTCACTTTTCTATCAGTAAAGATGCTGATCTAGGAAATCGGAGCAATTTTCCTACCCAAAAAGGGCCATAAAAAACAGAAAAAAAACACACATCATTGTAAAATAAATAAAACTAAAAAAAATCGAAAATGTCCGTAATCAGCTCAGAAAGAGTGAAAGTGTTATAGGAATTGATAAAATATAGTGTAAATTGTTAAAATTATATACAGTTTTTAATTAATAAAAATGAGATAAATAATAAATTATGTATGGTTGTGTGAGATATGAATAATATCAATATTATCCTATGTTGTAAAATTTTGAACTTCAAACACTCATAAAAATTCAATTTGAATGTCCGGTAGATATTTTTTTCATAAAATTAAAAAAACTTACGATTAAAATTTCCAAATCTTAGATTTAAAAAGAAAAATTGTTATGAATTTCTAACATAAAATAATTTGCACATTTTCTTCATTTTTATGTATTTTCTATGTTGCCAAAATTCGAACTTTAAATGCTTGTAAAAAAAAAGTGTGACTTTATATAATTAATATTTTTTATCTACTATTAGGAGCCAGTTATTAAATTATGTATTACGCTATTTATTATTGTATATTGTATTCGAAGATGTACGCGTGTATTTTAGTCTAAGTAGTCTAACTATATAAATATATAATGTCCTATACTCATTCATTGATATAGCCAGAATAGCCAGATGACTTAGTATTGTATTTTATACTAAAGTCATCAGTATGAAGTACGTAGTTTATAGGTTATAATGTAATAAATACAGTGCTATACTCGACTATAAAATTTACCAACCTATGTAAAATTTGAAAAAAAATTGTTATTTTTATGGAGTCTAGTGGAAGTTATGCATGTAGAAGGGTTTGTATAATATAGTGGCGTAATTTCAGTTTTTGAGAAGGGGAGAGGCAAATATTTTAGATCGGTCCATAATAGAACTGAGAAAAACAATTATCCGTAATAATTATATACATACCTATACCATACATAAAAATGACAAAAAATTGCAAATTATTTTAAGTTAGAAATTCATAAAAAATTTTTTTTTTAATTCTAAGATTTTAAAATGTAATACGAGATTCCTCATAAGTTTTTCCACCTTGATTAAAAAAAAAATTTCTAGAAGAAAGTCAAATTAAATTTTTATGACCGTTTGAAATTCATATTTTTACAACATTTGATATTCGCTCGATTTCTCATGTAACGATTTTCTTATTTTGTTGTAATTAAAAAACGAATGACTGTATATATTTGAAAATTTTACTGAATGTTTATATTAGCATTTTCTATACACCATTCAATTTTCAAATTAATTTGACTATTTTTGAGCTGTTTACAGACATTGTCAGTTTTCAATATTTTTAATTTTTTTTTTCTATAAATATCAATAAAAATGTATTTGTTGGGCGAAAAAGCTTGAAAATTTAATACGAGGCTCCTGATATATTGTTATAATAGCAGTCGCAAAATATTAAAAATACATTAGCACAATTTTTTTATAGGCATTTGAAGTTCAAATTTGGACAAAATTTATCAAAATATCGAAAATTATCAATCACTGTAATTAAAAAATTATAAAATGTTCAGTTATTATAACTAAGGATTGGAAATTTAAAACAAAGATTCTCATAAATAGTTCATACTGTAACCAAAAAATCTAAAAAATACATAAACACAGTTTTTTTTTTACAGACATTTTAAATTCAAATTTGGACGAAATGTTTAATATTTATGTTCTTTTACCCAAACTGACATACCGTCTCCGCTCAGAATCGTTTTTCTTATACAATGATATTATATCATTGAATTCAAAATTAATACCTTCCATTATACAGTGACCCCTAGTAACCTACTGTACAGCAGAGCGACATCCACTTACCCGCTTTTTTTTTTTAATTTTGTGTATTTTCTTCAATATTTTTATCGTTTGGTGTAGATACACTTGGTGACACAGGTATTAATATTACTTTTTTATATCAAACCTTTGAGTGGAGTACAAAGCTTCTAGCGGGATTTTTTTCTAGCATTACTCATAATCTAATACTAAGGTTTCATAAACACAATAATTACACTAAAAATCAAGAGTTTGATGAAGACTCTTTAGAAAGAAAAAATGTTCAGCGTCATAATAATAAAGCCAATATTTATCCAAATTTAATGGTTTAAATCCATCAAAATTAAAAAATTAAAAATATTTAATATTAAATATTTGCACCCATTTTTATTTATTATTTTAAAACTAAGTAATACAAATATTTGTATCATATTTATTTATTAATATATTTATTTATTTAACTTGTATACCTACAAATTAATTTTACATGGGACTATAATTGTTTTTTTATTACATCGCAAAACAAATATGTAAAATTCTAAGGGCATAATATTATCTATATATATAAAAATGGAGACAAATAATTCGAAATTGCATCAGTTGAGAACGGCTGGGCCGATTTTGCTCAAATTTTTTTAAGATGTTCGTAATTGCCAGGTGAAGGTTTTTACGAAAGAAAATTTTTAAAAAGTCAACCGAATAATTAGAAAAACTGCAAAAACTATTTATTGATGTCTGGGATTTGAACTCGATACCGTTGTCTTTATTTACTCTATGGTATATTATATTATATTATATTGGTTGCTATTGGTTAATCGGGCATGTTTGTTGATTTGTATTATTATTTTTTGTAAATATATCTTATATATAAATTAATGACCTATGGGAAGAAGATACGCTAATTTAAAAAGGGTTAAATTTGGTTTTTTTTATTCATCGGATTTTAGTACGGTTAGGTTAGGTTAAGATTTATAGGTAGGTGGAATTAAGTAAATACGTCAAACTTGGTATAACTTTGGTACTTTTTGAGTTAAATCATACACTTACGTACAAACAGCACGGGGTCCGCGATCTACCGCAGGTAAATTACCTATCTGATAATGTACTGCTGGCTGTTGCAATTCAGAATTTTTATTCCGGGCAACAGAAAATTTAAGATAAATATAGAACATCATACACCGAATATTAAATAACGCATTGAACAATGTTTGAGTCATATAGAGTTGGTACATTTAACGGGAAACGAAATGCACGGGATCAGCTAGTTTATTATATTTTATTTTATTATTACATGCATAACTTACTATGCCCTTTTTACATATAGATAATATAATGTACATATTATGATATTTCATAAAATAAAAGCATAGGTAGTATACTAGAATATAATATACGTCAGTTACACTATCTACGCTACCTATACCATTAATTTAAGTTACCTATCAATTATAATAAATTGTCATTAATCTAAATGTTTTGTTTCAACTAACTATTATATATAACAAATGTGGTCTGTACATAATTTAATTTTAGTTTATATACATTATATGATATTATGATCAATGAACATGTTTAGTTTATACAGATTGCTTTTTTTACATAGGTACTACAAATTGCAATTATATAATTAATATATTATTTTATTTATATTTATTTAATAAACATTATGGACAACATCAACTTCATATTATATGTATTATATGTTTAAAATTAAAATAAGAAAATACATCAATATTAACTATATAATCAAAACTATTTAAAATGTAGCTAATATTTATTTAATAGATTAAATTATCGTACAAACATTGCTTCATGTCACTTATAAGTTACAACGTAAAATACGTTACACTTTTACTAAAAAATCTATTTAATTCTAATGAAATTATTATTTTACTTGTATTTTAAGAAGTAGATAATTGGGTTAGAAATATAAATCGAGTTATGGAATATAATAATTGTTATGCTTAATTCATTGGTTAATATTTTTATGCAAACAGGAGCTTTAATTAAAAAGTAGGTTTGCGACGTATGAGCTAGGAGGCAGCGCACCATGTAGAATTCATAGGCGACAATTTACGCAACGGTCTGTAATGAAGCGAAACGTCCTGTACGACTGTCCGTGAAATAATAATGTACCTCTCCCGCGATTACAACAAGCGGGCCGCGTCGCGTACACGATGGGCGTGGTTACGGCCTACCGCGACGGCGGCGATACGGCGCACAACGCCATCTCTTGAGCGTTGCATTCGTTTCACTTTTACTAGGACGGCCTCTTAAGGCTGCGAACACACTGTCCGGTTTTTGTCCGGTTTCAACCGCAGCGGTAATATATCATCCTGGTCGACCGGACGCCTTTTTTCGACCACACTACTCCGGTTTATATCCCGCCAAAACATAAAATTGTTTGTTTCCCTCAACAATTGTAGGTTATTGTAGTTATTGTAGTTATCAGTCCTATCATTTATTTTCACGTGGTGTGTACATTTTATTTGTAATTTCTGAAATTTAAAATGCAAAAATTGAAGATTTTAGAAGTGCTGTGGTTAGCAGACGAAGCCGGCCTATTAGACGAGCCATCGGAGAGGAAGTATTGGGTTCACCCATTAATTGAAAATCGCGAAAATTCTAAAAAATTTCTAGTGTTTTTTAATGATTTGAGGAAATATCCAGAAAAGTTCTTTGACTATTATCGAATGTCCATTAATTCATTTGATGAACTTTTGCAAAAAGTGCGTGAATCAATATCTAAAAATTATACTCAACTTCGTAATCCAATCACTCCAGAAGAACAGTTAACAGTGACAATAAGGTAAGCATTATTTATTAAATATTAGGTACTTCTCGTATATTATAAAAAAACAAAACACAAATGGAAAATGTGTATTTTTGTTGTACATATTAGTATAATAAATTTGAAAAAAGACTTATTAACAATCAAAAAATATATAAAATTAAAACAGTCCCTGTGTTCAAGTTAATACTTAATATAATACTAAAATTAATTATAAAGCTTATAATAAGTATAGATACTTCATTATTGAAAATTATGTAATGTATATATTTATATAAACATATAATAATTATTAATTAATAAATTTTAAGAAACTAAAAATAAAATACTATTTTAAAAATATTACTTATAGTATAATAAATTAAAAAAAAAGGCAGGTAAGTGAATGTCGCTCAGCTGTACAGTAGGTTACAAGTTGGTCATTGTTTAATGGATTGTATTAAACTTGAATTCAATGATATAATATCATTGTATAAGAAAAACGATTCTGAACGGAGACGGTTTGTCAGTCTGTATATTTTATATTGTCATTAATTATTTTATTTATTTAATTATTATTTTTTTTATTCGTTGCTACGGTGATAAACAAATTGTTAGAAATTAAAATCCCATTTTAAGCGGTTTTTCGTAATTTTTCAGTACTTTTTCCCGTGGCATTAAATAACTATTGAGAAAATCGAAAAATGACCTCTCTAAAGTACCATCTTGGTCCAATTTGCTAAAAGATAAGGTACTATATGTTGAAATCAAAGCACTCCTTCTGGTAGAAATTTTGTATACAGGATATAAAAATAAAAAAAAAATAAATAAACACCATTGTAAAACCACTAGCTTCCTTACTCCGCTCAGAATCTAAAAGCGTATTATTTATTAACAATCAAATAATAATATATAAAGTTAAACAGTCCTTGTGTTCAAGTTAATACTTAATGTAATACTAAAGTTAATTATAATCAATACTTCCTTCTTGAAAATTATGTTTAGATAGGTATGACATAGTATTATCAATCACCAAAAAATAATATAATATATATAATAATAATTAATTAATACAAATACCCTAGGAAAAAATACCTTTTTATTTTATTTGTCTTTTGGTGTTTCTTCATTAACAGGATAAGCTGATACTGAAGAAGGTTTCAGGTACATCAAAATTATGCTGTAGAGATTGATAGTGGTCAAGTTTTGGTGCATACTGATACTGATGTTGATATGGTGGTATGTGTTGATATTGTTGAGGCAGAGGATGATGTGATGGTTATGATGGTTGATGATGTAGCTGGTTATATACCAGTTTTGAATAATTTTGATTTAGCTGTGGCGGATGTGTGTTTTGTTGAGTAAAGGAGTTTTGATTTTTAAAAAAAGTCTGAACGTATTGACGAAAATCTATTTTCTTTGATTGATCTAAGCTTTTATAATCCGGTAAAATAGAAAGTAAAAATGCCTTGTCAGGATCAATATTTTCATTATTTAAGGAATCAAAAGGTTGAAGTAATGCGGATTTAAACGGATTAAGGTATTTTCTTTTTTTTTTCGCCCGATTATTTATGCCAGAACTAGTTGCATTATTAATTGAAGTCACTGACGTTGATAGAAGTTCTTGAGTATTATCCATTTCATTTTCACCTACCGAAATATTGTCCTCGTCATCTTCATCTGCACGATCTTCTATGTTACTTGACGTTCTAATAAAGTAATTAATTATATTTTAGCAAATTTAGTATGGATATATTTTATATTAAATTAATAAAATTAACTTACTTTCTTTTTACTAGAACTTGTTGTAAAAAAGTTAAGGATTCCGAATAAGCGAATGTTTTTTTCTTGGCCGATTGTCCACTTTTACCGTGGTTTAAAAATTTTGAATACCCGTCACGTATATGCCTCCATCGATTTTTTAAATCTTTGACTTAAAAAATTTTAATAATAATCCAATTAAAAAATAAATAATAAATAACTTTTAGGTACAATATTTTTTTTTTTTATGTGGGCAAGTGGGTTCCGCTCTTCTGTACATCATTATTTGTCGAGTGGATTTTAATTTTAATTCAATGATACCTGCTATACATAACATTGTAGTATTTTACACGAAAAAAGATTCTGAGCGGAGACAGTCATTCTATATACATTACTAAGTACCTATATTAATTAATGATACCTATGTATAAATAGGTAAAATATATAAATTTAAACATCAAATGCTTATTTATTATAATTGGAAATCTTATATATAAAAAATATTTTGACTCTTTTTGAGTTGTTTATGGAAATTTCAAATTTCCATTTTTTTAGTTTTTTTTTCTATAAATACCAATAAAATTTTATTTGTTGCCCCAAAAAACATAAAAATTTAATATAAGACTCCTGATAGGGAGTACAATATTGAAAAATATTAAAAATATATAGGCACAATATTTTTTTATAAGCATTCAAAGTTCGAAATTTGAAAATTTTATCAATTTTTAACTACAAAATAATTTTTAGATTCTGATCGGAGCGATGAATGTATTGATTTTACAATGATGTGTGTTTTTTTTTATTTATTTCTTTATTTCTTTATTTTTTTTTTATTTTAAATTTGATAAAATTTGTCAACATTCGAACTTTGAATGCTTATTAAAAAAAAAAGGATCATATATAGAAAATGCTAATATAAACAACCAGTGAAAATGTCATGTATCTGTTGACATTTTTTTTATTCCCGTTTTTCCTGCTAATAAAAAAAATTGTGCCTATATATTCTTATAATATTTTAATCACTATAAGAATAACTTATGAGGAACTTTGTACTAAATTTTCAAGTATTTTGATTGGGCCAAAGAAATTTTATCGACACTTCAAAAAAAAATTTTCAGAAAAATTAAAAATTTCTGTTGTCTATAAATATCTCAAAAAAGTCAAAATATTTTGAAAATTAAATCATGTTATCATGTATAATGTATATAAATTACTTATAACAAACTTTGTTTTAAATGCTGTAAATTAAATCAATTTTATACACATATACATTATATACCTACATAAAAACATCCGTCATTGTAAAATTGTACATTTTATCGCTCCGCTCGGAATCTAACAAATATTTTTAATTTTTAAATTACCATAAAAAAATATATGTTCTAGGTATCTATCTACTTGAGTGAGCTTTTCTGCACTGCATTATGATTTTCATATAGGAAAAAGCACTATATCGGGAATAGTGAGAGAAACGTGTCAGGTAATATGGTCAACTCTAAAGCCTACAGAAATGCCTGAGATAACAAAAGACAAGTGGTTGGAAGTTGCTGACGTTTTTTATTTGAAAACTAATTTTCCTAACTGCTTAGGAGCAATTGACGGGAAACATATACGGTGCAAAAATCCTAAAAATTCGGGTTCCCTTTATTTTAATTATAAAAAGTATTTTTCTGTTGTATTGATGGCTGTCGTCGACGCTAATTTACAATTTATAACAATCGATGTCGGAGCATACGGCAAGGAAGGTGATTCAAACGTGTTTAAAAATAGCAACTTCGGAAAATTGTTGTATTCGGATACAACAATTTTATAACTTGATCTTCCAGAACCAGCTTTATTACCAGAAACAGAAAGCAACCCTCAACCTTATGTTTTTATTGGTGATGAAGCATTTGCGCTCCATACACACTTGTTAAGGCCTTATCCTGGACGAAATCTCACAGATATTCGTAGAGTGTTCAATTATAGGTTATCCAGGGCACGTCGTATGGTAGAGTGTGCATTTGGTGTATTGGCTAACAAATGGCGAGTATTGCACACTCCCATTCAAGTAGAACCCGATTTTACGGATGATATTATAAAGGCATGTTGTGTCTTACACAATTTCGTACGTAAAAGAGATGGAACCAATTTTGGAAACTCAGAAACAATCTCGCTTGAAGATATTGAAGTTCATGGAACTGGGACACGATCTCAAGGTATTGAGGTGAGAGATTTTTTTTCAAATTATTTTATTGGTCCAGGAGCCGTTCCTTTTCAGAACTCAAAATAAACTGAAATAGTTCTTCATTTTTAAAAATTATATATGCATATAAGTTTTATATTTTGTGTTATTCATTACCTAGTATTATATTTAAGTTATTTTTTGTATATTGAAATATAATATAGTTACTTGTAGTATGTCAATTATTAAAAACAACTAATTATAACTTATTAACTACTCGATTTTACTGTTATGTGTTTTTTTTGTGTCTGTATATACGATAAGTATTCTAAATAATGCTTCGATTTTTTTTCTACTTCAGTATATTTTCCGATGAGAAAATTAATCTAGTTGTTGCATTCAGGTGGTCAACATTTTAAATGCACAGTAGTTTCCGACCTACTACCGAGCATCAAAGAATTTATTTAACCGTCTTCGCTCAGAATTGTTTTCCGTATATAGATACTGTATAATATTATGTGTATTGTATATAATAAGAGTATATTACTGTATATTATATCATTTAATTCAAATTTAATATAATATATTTATAGTCACTAAGTTGTTACCTACAGTTGTTACCTACAGCGTCACCCACATCTCGTTTTTTTTTATTATTACTAACATACAACCATATTATTACTAATATATAGCCATATCGTATTATAGGTAAGTACTAAGTACAAATGTACTCGCGAGTGTCTACTGTTAATACTCTACTAGTCTACTAATCTAGGTCTCTAGATAAAGGTACCTACTTTATAGTAATAGTTTTATATAAAGGAACATCAGGCACGCTACTATACTAGTATAAAGTTGGAGTAAATACATAAAATATATTTTTTGTTAAAGAAATTTGTAATTTTTATTAGATTTCGTTTATTAGTCATATTTCTTGTAATGTTCGGCATCGAAAGTCGTAATTCGTAATAATAAAATAATTCCACAATATTACATATCAATATCACGTTAAACGTTTATTTAAATTGATAATGTTATGTCAATGTGAGTAAAATTAGAACCCGAATATACAATAACAATTATACAATCATAATAATATTATGTATAGAATACAACAATATATTATAATGAGCTGTTCGAACATACCCAAAATAAATAATAGTGTACCACAGAATAGATGTGACTGATGTCAGATAACGAAATTCATAATAATATTATTAGTGACCAAAATAAATGTATTAATAGACACGTGGTTAGACATGACTGTACACAGTACTAAAATGCGGAATAGCCAGAATAGGTATTATAATATTATATAATATTATAATTTATTACTATATTGAGAATAATCAAGGGCATAAATTAAAAATTAACAGAGAAGGAATTTTTATATATTTTATTATTTATTTGAAAAATCCAAATTATTAAAATTCTCAGGTGGTGCATTTACACCATCTGCCCCCCACTCCGGGCGTGCCTGAGGTACATATATTACTCATTACGATACTAAATTATAACAAAATCTTACCTCGGTTATCTTTATCTGTAGTTGATAATCGTCCCAATCTTCATATACAGCTTGTCCTACAATTAGCCAACTTTGGGCTTTTATGTTCCTGTCCATGTATTCTTTGGAGCTTGTCTCCCAAATTGCATTATTGTTGTGAATGAATTCGATGAATTTATCAACATTAAACATTTTTAAAATGTATTTAAAACATAGACTACAGAGATAAAAATTAAAAAATAATAACAGGCATGTAACTCGTACTGTACTGTACTGCAACTCGCATGCAACTCGGCCGGTCGCGTACGTCAGTGTGGACGACTCGTTGCAAATACATATGTTTTGATAGAATTCCGGTTGTCCGGGCAATCCCCACAACCGCAACACGATGCGGTTTATTTTTGAACCGGACGGCCGCAGCGTTTATTTTAGGATAGTGTGGTCGGTCTAATTCAAAACAATGTATTTCGATCGAACCAGACAACCGGATGATTTCTACCGCTGCGGTTAAAACCGGACAGTGTGTTCGCAGCCTAACACCTGCGTCGGTACCTTTCGAAACCGCCGGTATTCCTTTGATCCACCTCCTAGTCTCTACCGCAGCGATTCCCAACCTCAGGTCGCGACCCAAATTAGGGTCGCGGAGGTTTTTATGGCGGGTCGCGAAATCATTACATACGTCTTACAATTTACATATTATTAAAAAAAAATAAAAAAATCCTGAAATATTCTAATAATAAGAATTATAATGATCGAGGAAAAAATAATTTGAAATAGATTATCTAAATGATCTGTCGCAGGCTGTGCGTGGTCGTACCCGCATAGCGTAGTAACAGGTATATAATTTATATTTTTGCTCATAATAAATTAATTCCATATTACCTACATTTGAAAATATTAATAAATTCATTTTTATAATACATTTTATACAAGTATTTCAGAATAGAATATAGATAGATAAATCAACAAATATACATATTTACCAATTTGATGATAATAAATAAAATAATGTTGAGTTTACAATAAATTATGAATTTTTTTTTTTTTGGGGTCGCCAAAAGTTAAATTTAAAATATTGGGGCCACGCTTATAAAAGGTTGGGAACCGCTGCTCTACCGTGTACCTAACAGCTAAGGGAGACTTTGTATATATGTTACGGGCAAAGTGGAAAATTCGGACAATGTAAACAATGTCCGAGGTATTGGGCAATGTAAATTGTGAAGTATTCATACAAAATAATCTGCATAATATATTTTGTTTTTATTGCAAATTATTAATATTACATTATTATACATAATTAAGAATCATCTATATAACATAATATAATATATTGATATTATTTTTTGACGTGATAACGTCTTATAAATCGATGGAGCCGGCTGCACGCACGAAAAAATGTGGTGTTACCTCGCTGTGAGGCGTTCCCGGGTGCCATTCGCGTAGGCTACCCAACATCGCGTAGAGGCGACCGTCGGGCGGAGTGGGAGGGACCCATTAAACGAGTAATTATTTTTGACGAAGCATAACTTAGCCGGTATTCGACTTAGAGACCCCGGACCAATGAGCATCTCAATTGTATAGGCCCCAGATGAATTTTCAACATTAGGGAACCAAAGCCCCCACCCTCCCCCCAAAGTTTGAGTTGAGTGTAACTCGGTCGGAATTCAAGTTAAAGACCTCGGACAAAGGGGGAACCCATTCTTATTATGAAGACTACCGTTTTCCGCTTTAGGGAACGGGGGCACCTCCTCCCCCCCTTTTGGATTTTGCTTTTTTGACGGATTTTGGTCCGGGAGAGTACTAACACCCACCTCACCAAGGGGAAACTCGGGTTTTGAGTTTTTGATAGGATTTATTGGGATTTTCTTAAATATTGTTTTTATTGATAAGGAAAGTAATAAGAATTTTATTTTCAAAATAATTTTTGCCCCTTAAATTTATAACAAGATCACAAACTGAGATCACATGAACTTTTGAAATTGTGACTGAGAAAAACCGAAAAAATATATGTTTGTATGAAAAAATTATATTCATTCGATATTTACTCATATCGATAAAATTATCGGTATCGATATGAACAATCGATTAATGTAATGAGTACAAGTATCGATACTATCTTTCGATATGACATCCCTACTTGCGGCCGACTCGCCCAGCGTCGGTGCCACGGTCTTAGAAGATAAGGTCGGACAACTTCTCACCCTCCCGCCTATTACAATATATCCGCTTAATGAGGGAAAAACATTTCCCAAGTTGCCGCAAAAGCGCTGCCGGGTAGACGTATTTTGAGGTTAGGAAATTAAGGAACCGGTGTTTACCGATCGGCCCGCCTAACAATTGAGATAAGTTTATACTTTATTATATATAATATTATTATATAATAGTATTGTTTATTTGTGTTATATCGATTTATAATAATCGATAATTCTAACATAGTTTGATACAAACAATACAAACTGCGTAATGTTGTCTATTGTCTATTTGTCTAGTGGCAACTATAAACCTTTTCTATAGATGTTCGATTTATGTTTTTAATTTCTATTAATTTAGTTAGTATTATATTTTGAAAATGAGAAATAAAATTTGTTACTTTCATTGTAACACCTCTGAGAAACTCTCAGTTTTTAATATCCCTAAAGATAAACATTTAAAGGAGAAATGGTTACAATCTTTAGGGATAGATTATTTTAACCCTACCGAGGTCATTTGTGAAAAACATTTTCGGGGTAATATAATAATTAGAACGAAGGATATTGTTGACGGATTAGGAAATGTTATTTGTTCAGTAAGTACCTATATTTGACGTGCAGGTCTGGATAGACACTTAGGAAGTGGATAATGCCTGTGGGCTCTCGTCTATGGTTATGCCCACAGTCAATGTCAATGGCATATACCAGTATTATTTTTGTTACCTGTGACTAAATCACCATTTAGTTATAATTAAAAATGCAAAAGTATAAAAACAATTTGAGACTTGAGTACCTGTAGATTTAAATGTCTAGTGGATTGATATAATTATAATGTGTACGCTTAGCATTTTTAAAAAAACGAATGGGTACCCTAACCACAGAATAGATTTAATCTATGCTGTGATCTAATCCCATGAGACTCCCACCAATCCAAGCACTAATAATATATAAATAAATATTATTAACTTGGTATGAAACTGTATATGGTATATAATATTATGGGGTATACATGTATAATACCACCTAAAGTCTAAACGTCTAGTTGCATTTTGCTCTGGCTTAGCAAGTTAGACAGTACATAAAAAATTAACAATTCTGTATTGATAGTATTTTGGATTTATATTAATCATTTATTATAGACAGATCTATTTTAGCAATGGTTCATGGTTGTACTGTTGTAAGACGGAATATGAATTCGCGAATTACAATTTATTGAGACTTCAGTATTTAAGTATTTTACAAAAGTAATAACAGTAATAACAATAAGTAATAAGTAATAACAACAACATTAGGTAAGTAGGTAAGTAGTAGTCAATAGATCCCTCATACCTGAATATATATCTCGAATTTTCATTTTTCGCGGACTATTGGACTATCCTATATACCAAATATAATACTTTGGTACACGGCCTTAGAAGATATCTTATCTTATCTTAGACATCTCATCTTCTAAGACCGTGCTTTGGTACATGGTTATTTTAAACTAGTAAAATTACATAACCTCAAAATACGTCTGCAGGGCAGCGCTTAATTGTACAGCGGCAAAATTTGGAAATGGATTTGCCTCACTAAGCGGAATGCTGATAATGTATAGTTGTCCGACCTTATCTTCTAAGACCGTGGTCGGTGCCGTGTTCTTTGACTGACTCCGCTGGCGCCAGACTGGCGGGCGCCCGCCGGTCTATCACAGAACAGAACACGGGACCGGCGACTCGTGAGCGCTGTACCGGTCTGCACGCCGGTTGCCCGGTTACGGAGCGCCCGCCAATTCACAGAAACACGAGAACCGAGCGCAACACATACAGACCCACGTCCCACGCCGACAAAATCGCTGTGAACGTGGCTTCGAGACACGGATATAGATACGAGTGCGGAGCACCAAATCTGGTCAATGTGTTCAACGGAGCTTCTGCGGCAAGACCTACCCAGGCAGATACGCTCCATACCCAAAATCAACTAACCAAAACATCATAATAATAACTTAACTTTAAATTAAAAATACCAAATTACAAAAAATACAGACCACTGTGAATTATTTTTCGTCGCCGGAACATAGTATGTAACGTATTACGTATTACGTATTACGTATTACTATAATATTACGAGGTATTGAGTAACTCAAACATTACTGTGGTTCAACAATTGAAAAGTAATTACTTTTAATTTAATTTAATTAATAATTTCAATTTTTAAAACAACGTTAACCCTCCGTTGGTCGCATAGCTGTGTAAAAGACCGGCAACTCTGTAATTTTGATTTTTAAATTTTTTAAATAATAGTTTTTCTTTTGTAATTTATAGTACCTTTCATACTTATAAACATAATATTGATGTATAAATATCGATCATAAATATTTAATAATTTAAGACACCGAAATTATTTTCCATCGGTACGCGTCATAAAGACCGTGTGCGAATCCTTTTAAATGATAATTTTACCATGTGTTTTTCATGAAAAATTTATTTTTAGCTCGAATTTATTGGCTGTTTATAACGCCACTATACCTATATCTAGGTATTTGTTTTGATATTTTGAGAGTTTGGTATAAGTGTATAACACGTTAATATTTTGGTTGTAGGAAAAAAAAACCACGAAAAAAAAAACCAAAAGATAAAAACCAAAACAAAAAAAAACCAAATGAAAAAAAGACTATGGAAAAAAAAACCAAATGAAAAAAAATCCATGAAATTAAAAACCAAATTTTTATATTTTGTTATCATTTTTTTCTGTCATATTTTTGGTACCTATTATTAAAGACAATTTCAAATAAATATATTGTCAGTAGAATAAAATACAATATAAAAGTTATGGATACCTCATTGTATAATAGAGAACACGCATTAATAAGTTACCTAATTAATAAATTACATAAAAAATTACAAATAAATATCTCATCAATTGTCAGTAGAATAAAATATAAATAAAAAAGTTATCGATACCTTATTGTATAAGAAATTGCAGTTAAAAAGTTTTCAATGTCACGGGTACCTTTATTACAATCTTCACATAACTTTTTTAATTGGATTTGTAAATTTTTATATACCGTGTTTTGTCGCTTCTGTTGGGGTACACCTAATTCAATTTGGGCCAGCTTAGTTTCATCAGATGCCACTTCTAACCTTATTTTATTTATAATAGTCCATATTGTTGGATGTGTTTGTCCTACTAATTTACTGAGCCTGAGGTTCCAACCTTCTGTAGAATTGTTTGTTCATTTTTCGTCATTTAAAGTCGGTTCATTTACGTTCCATAAATTTGGTGGAAAAATAGGTGGACAATTTCTTAAAACTATTTTATTATTTTCATTTTTAACTTGCCTATACTTGCCATTTACATATGTTTCATCAAAATAATTTAATAAAGATTCAGCCTCCTCAGGAACAATGTTTTTTAAATATGCCATACCATCTTTAACGTCTCTTATGGGTAAGAATGCCAAACCATCTATTTTTCCACAAAATTCAATTAAATTTTGGTTTTCTCTATACTGTGTCTGCAGCCCTAATTCTTGTACTTTTCGATATGTTGATTGTGTCAAATGGTAGAAACAACCCTGAATATGTACATGTTGACCAAGAACATGTGTGATAGCTGTAATTACTGCACGTTCAAAATCAACATGTACAACCGCAGGATCAGGATATAAATTTTGTTCTTCGCATTTTTTTAAAAGTGTAGTAAGCATCATCTCATAATTTGATAACGTTTTATTCTGTAGGAGAATGTATACTGCTGTTGTAAAATTTTTATTTATTTCCACACGTATAACATATAGTTGAGAAAACAATTTGGGAGCCAAAGCAAAGTTTCCATCCATATACCATCTCAAAGACTTTGTTAGATTGACAAGCCCTTCATGTGTTGCAAACATAATTATTCTCTCATTTCCTTCTAACCTGTTATCATCAAGTAAGAGTAGTTTGTTCTGTAGTCCTCCAGTATAACACCACTCGCCCTAAACATACATTAAAAAAATTAATAAGTAATTGCATTTTAGAAATTAATAATACGGTAGGTTAAGGAACTAAGGAAGTTATTTTGTAGTTAAAAATTCATAACATCACTAAGTTAAATATTGTGTATTAAAAACAAATATGTAGTTGATACATTTTTTTACGTTTATTAACGTTTATAACGTTTTTTACATAAACTTAAACGATAGTACCTATCTAAAGGTTAGGTAAAAATAATAAACAGAAACGAATATTTCAAATGCCTATAAATAGCATTAAAATAAGTGAAATATTTTGAAAATTAAATCATGTAAAGAAAATGCCAATCTAAATAATTGATGAATTTTTCAAGTATCTACGACTTATTTTATATTTTGAATTACATATAACAAATATTTAATTTCGTTTGAAGATAAATCGTCATCGTTACGCGATTTCGTAAACATTTGATTAATTTGAATAAGTTTTTTTAAAATTAAATTTCACTTATAAATGTCAGTGGACTTACCAAAATCTGAAGTTCTTCTAGTGAAGCTGGATCGATAGGATTTTTCTTTTTTCTGTAATTTCGTATGGTTCGTTTTAATGAATTTTCGACCGGCATCCTTGCTTTAGTGTAGACATCTAATTGTGATACCGCTTCAGCATACATCTGCGACGGATTAGCTCCAGAACATTAGCATTCTGTTTAATTTTGTTTATGACTTTTGCAATCTCGATTTTTGATTGTTCAGCAGGGTGCTGATGTTGAACTTTGAGAATGGGGTCTGTTTTATTTATTGAGGTGTGGAGAATAGCTGGACAGTTTAGAGAACTCTTTTTATTACATCTGTAGTAACCCTTCGCTCTCACTTGATTGGTTACTGCACACTTCTTTAACGACGAATGCACGTACACGTCGTCGCAATGAATCGGAGGATGGTGGTTGAAGTGAAGGTAGAGTAAGAATAGTTTAACACAAAATGTAGTTAATTATAGATATAATGTTTATTAACACGAAACTAATAATATAGTTAATTTTAGTAATTTAAAATTTGTCGACAGAATAATAATTCTACCGGAGAATAGTTGTAATTTAGATTATACTTGATGTGGACGGCGATGCGGCTGTTTCTAGTCCGCGATCCACACAAGTATTGTAAAGCACTGGTAATTACTTCTATGTCTGAAAAGTCTGTGAAACAGGGCCCCTATTTATATGAGACATGCCCGGGATTTAGGAAAAGATGATTGACGTCATAGGAATGGCGTGATGCGTAGTCGATCAGTATTAACCAATGAGGCGGCAGCCTCAGTGGCCTATTTTGGTGGCATGATGTTGTTCAGGCCACCTAACCTTTGGAACGCCGTTTTTGTGTAAAAACGTCAGTTTAATACACATCTCCATGTGTAATAATTTTTTCCTGCGTGCTTCATTACTTACATATAGCCATTGAACGCTAATTTGTCTTTGCCTTTATTTGATTCTATTATTTCCATAATTAATCACAACAACTTTAATGCTTTAAAACCGATGTTTTCTAGACGTCTACACTGTGTCACAACTAAATAGGTAGATGGTCAACTAAATAATAACTATAGCCACTACTCACTAGGTAATACCTATATTATTATTAACAATAACAAAATGATGCATGTGTGCCTGTATTATCTAGAGCAGGGGTCTCCAAACTACGGCCCGCGGGCCGGATACGGCCCTCGAACAAGTTTTAACCGGCCCGTGGCCCGCTAGGATGCATAGGTAAATAAAAAATTATTTCAAAAATGTATTTATATTATATTATATTTATACTTATTTATTTTTATTTAAGTATATTGTATTTTATACAAAAATATTATTTATATAGGTAGGTAGTCTAGGGTGGTCCTAAAATTTCAACTGTGAAAATTTGATGCTAGGACCCCCCCATTTTGTATGATATTATATAAAAATAATTTAGGTTAAATTTGGTGATGATGACCCACCCCCTTCCCGTGCCTCAAGAGGGTTGAAAATGGCAAAATAGGGTAGTTTTACGGTTTTCTGTATTTTACTCTAAAACAGTTATAGTTATGATAAAATTAAAAAAGAGCTTTATTAAAGAAAATACAATTTTCTATAAATAACTATATTACAACATTTTACGAAAATCTATTGTTTTCTCTGAAAATAAATAAAAACAAAATAATTTAATTAATAGGCAAAAATATCTGATTTACGGTTTTTTTAAATATATTTTATGAACGGTTGAAGATATGACAAAAATGTTTGATATACTAATTAAATAAAATCAAATTTTCTACAAATAATGTTATGAGTAGGAATATTATCGTATCAACAGTTTTCTTGTTGCAGTTACACTGCTCAGTTTAATTATAAAAAAATTATATAAATTATAATTAATAAAATTAATATTCAAAATTTTTTTTTAAAACTTCACGACTGCAGCCGGAAAATGTTTTGCGATATTCTTGAACAACCTGAAATTAAATTAAATTATTAGGTATTTTTGATTGAAGATTCGGTTAATTTTTTTAATTTACTTGTAAAGTAAATTGTTTCTGTTCTTCATTTTTTGAAAATTTTTGATTATATTCCTCCATCAACTTAACACCTCTTTCTGCTGCATCGTTAACAATTTTTAATGACGATATAACTTCTTTAGCTTGTTAATATTCTTCTATGTCTTTCCATGTACTTGGGTCTGCTTGTAAAAATATATCAGAAATTTGAAAGCGTTCAAATATTTTCCATGATTTATTAGTTAATAAATCAAATGGATGATCTTTATTTAAAAAATGAGTTAAGTCATCAAACTTTAAATTTAATTTTTTTTTCGATTCTTCATTTTCTTCCTCACTGTCATTACTATATTGTTCTTTCCCTTCTAAAATGTAGTTTGCCATTCGTTGTTTAGTTTCATTGTCAACACGATCGTCAAATATAGAAAACACGGCACATTCCTCGTTCAAATACCATAAATGGTTAATAAATTTTCTTATAGCGACTTCTCCCAATTTACCATTGTAGTTCTTTAGTTTTTTTAAAAACAGCAAATCATTCATGGGTGCTGTAACTGGATTTGGTGCGGTGATCCACTCTTGAATATAGCATTTGACTATGAAACAACAGACTTCATCGAGAGAGTTTTGTTCTCTTGTAGTAATTTTAAATTGATCACTGAATAATAAAATTTTAATACAATAAATGGCTTTTGCCATCCATCGAGCCAAGTGATAAGCACCTGGTTGTCGAAATTTAATTCCACGAGGAGGTGAACCTCCTAGAAATATTAAAACCAGTTCGAGAAATTCTCTGTAGTCGTCTCTAGGAAAATTATCGTTTAATCTTTGTATACAAAATAAAGAGATGTCTTTTGCCACGTCTTTCAAATTTGTATGCGAATTTTGAAAAGTAGAATATATTCTAAAATTGCTTAAATCTATATTTTTCCAGTGATTTTTAAACCGTTTAAATAAAGGTATGTCAGGACCATTCATAACAGTAATCTTCACATGAGCAAACACAGCTTGCAAAACTATCTCAAATATATGATGACGACATGCGAAAAATAAAAGATCACGGTTTAATAATTGTTTTAAAAGAACACATACCCCATTAAGACGACCACTATTACTTGCTGTGGTATCAAACACAAACGCCTGAACTTTATCCACCAAATTCCAATCTAATAATAAATTGTAGACTGCCGAAGATATTTTTTCTCCAGTACCCGAAGTTAGAGCAGGAACCCCTAAAAGTTTTTCTACATTCGAAGCCGATACAATGACAGGAAGTCTATCTGTATTTTCTTTACTTAATATATCAGGCAATAATTTATAATCCCAGTGTACAATTACATAATTTAAATTTTGATCAATAAATGTTGATTTAAAAGCTTCAGATGACTGCTTACGAAAATGTTCACGGGCTTGTTTAATAGTTGACCTATTTATTGTAAATTCCAAACAATTTACCTGAAAACTTTCAGCTGCAGCTGTTAATAAATGCACTGCATCCCGATCACTAATTTTGCATTTATCTAGAGCTGCTGATAAGCGAGATGTCATAATACTTCTTTTAGCCTGGATTGGTTTTGAAGAACTAGGCATTGGTAATGAGCAGTCTTGTAAAAAGATACTTTTAATTTGTATTTAAATAGAGATACAAATACATCAACTTAAAAAGTATTTAAATAGTATTTAAAGTACTTTTTTCAATAAGTATTTAAGAACAAATACAAATACTTAGAAAGTATTTAAACACAAATACTTATTTTAATACATTTGTTTTAAGTTTTACCTTTGGGTTCAATACTTTTTCTCTGATATTTTAACTTTAAATTTGACCATGAGATCAAACTCATTCAAACTGTACATATTAATTATTATTATATAGTTAATACTTAATAGTTCATATATTATAATGCATGTTCCATATTCTGGTACTAACCAAGGTACCTATAATTGTATGATAAGTTAATAATCACCGAATGATAGTTTTAATTATTTATTGTATGAGAACTAAATAGATATTATAAGAACCTTTATCTCCACAACAAACCTAGCTTCTGGAGAAAATAATTTATATATAAATGCTATATTTCTGTAGTGAAAATATTTGTATTAATGTATATATTACGTATGTATACTATTCAATTATTCAACAGGAAAAAAAATAAAAATAAAAACAAAAATTAATACCAAGTCTTTATTGGATTTTAAAATCATAGTCTTTTCAAAATTGTCATTTTGCCTCTTTTTTTGGACAGCACAGCACCTCCAACACTAAACACATTAATACCAAAAGTCTTTATTGGATTTTAAAATCATAGTCTTTTCAAAATGTTCATCATTCATTTTGCCTCTTTTTTTGGACAGCACAGCACCTCCAACACTGAACACTCTTTCTACAGCGGTACTGGATGGAAGTGGAGTATTGTATTGTATAAATACTTTTTTTAGAGTAGGCATGGAATTCAAAACATTTAGTTTCTTAGTGGGGCCTTTCTTAAAAAAATCATTCAATTCATTTTCAACTGAAACATTTTCAGATTTTTTTTGGGACCATGTAAAAAATGATGCACTGACATCTTTATCTTCATCACTACTGTTAATGGATTTATTTAAATCAATATTGTCTTGTTCATTCGAATGAGCAGATATTACAGCTTCTCTTAAAAGAGAAATTGCTTCATTTTTTTTTTCAGTATTTGAGATCCAAGCAGTTTTAAAAAATGGATGAGATATACTTGCAATGATTAGGAATTTATCATGCAGAAGTTCACCAAATCTTCTTGAAATTCCATGATATAAAGCAATAACCAAGGGATTACAATAACTCATTTTTTTGAGCTTGAGATTTTCTATTTTTAGTAGAATTTCAGTAATAGTGGGTAGTAAAAATCCGAAATACATTTTATGATCACCCTGAAATAAAAATAGATACAAATAAAAATAACATAAAAACAGTTTATGTGACTCAATTATTCACATTCAAGAGTTTGATGAATATAAATAATTGTCAGGAATTTTGTTAATTTATTTAAATACATTTCATTACTTAGATATAAAAATTATAATTCTTTTATATTTCAACAAATATTCAGTTCAATAAATTTTACCTGAAGTATATCAAGTGAAACTGCTAAAGGCTCCATTACTGCACAGTACTCTTCAATAAATTCTATATCATTCTTATTAAATCTTGTAATTTTTATTTCATCACACATCGAGTTAAATTTAGAAGGTGCAGACTTATAATGGCTTAAGAGAAATCTTACACTATCAAACAAAGAATTCCATCTTGTTACATTAGGGGTTTTAAAATATACACCTATTGTATTTTTAATAGTGTCAGCGAATTGGGTTGAACGATTTTGTTTATTGAAAATACCATTTAGCTTTGCAAAAGTCGCTCGACTTTGCTTCTTATATGTATAATTATTCAATGCACTCTCAGAGTCCTGTAATAAAATGTTTGTGATATTAATTAGTATAAAATATTTAGTTTAATTTCACAATTTCAATTATATGTCATAAATAATAATTTACCTTTATTGCCACTAAGTTGAGTGTATGGGCAGCGCACCGGTGATGTTTTGGTAAGACATAAAAATTATCATATTCTAAATCATTATCAGAATTATTTTCAACGGAGTTCAAAACATCAATAATTGGTATCATATTAACTCCTTCAGACATATGATTTTCTGAATCCGATTCCTTAACAACATGTTCATTTAATATTTCAGTTTCTCCTTCTGATTCAATCATTTGATGAACAAAGGAATTTAAGTTAGAGTTTACAGGTAAAAAATCTTCATCATTCTGACCATAAACTCTAAATAAAGAAAATATATTTGTAAATTAAATATGAACAATAAACTGAATAAACACTTGACTTATTATTATTATTTTGCATGGGTATTTTACAATTTGTATATTATGTAATATGTACAATTTATAGAATAATTAAATTAATATTTTTTTTTTTATTTAGACTCACTTAAAACTCTTCACAAAATTGGACCCATTATCTGTAGTACTGTATGAAATTTTATTATTGATTTCAAATTCTGAATAAACTGACTCCATACTTTTGGCCAAAACATCATAGGAATGTTTTCCTTCAAGTCGTCGTATGGCTAATAAACAAGATACTCTTTCTAACGTGCTTACATTGATCCAATGCCCAGTTATACCAATATAGGACCTAGAAAATTGTTAGAAACTAAGTTACTATTCTAATCAAAGTACAATTTGATTTAAATGATAAATAAACGAAACAATAATAATGTTAAAAATGATCATCAATAAATAGGCACATACCTCTTGAATATCGACCAACAATCAGCTGTCGTTGTTACATGATTTACAAGACTCATTTCTTTTTTTAAATTTTGCAATACATCAACTACATTACTATCAAATCTTTTCATTAATGTTGGACGGCTAATAACTTTTAATGTTGGGTAATATATTATAGTGATATTACCAGTGTTGGGTATGTATTATAGTATTACTATAATCTTCAGCAAATTAATATTATCTAGTATACAAATATTAAATACATCAATAAAACCAAGTTTACAACTATAAAATTAATAATTATTTAATTATTAATGTTAATTAATACTTACAGCTAAATGTTTCCTTAAATTTGAAGTAGACCTGGTATCTGCGGATAAAGTTTTTGGACCAACACAATGTAAACATTTTACATAATACTTTATGTAAGAAAATTTATCCTCAATTATTTTTAGAACTTTGAAATGTTTGTTGTATGTATTCCAAGGTAACCGTAACTGCAAGGACTCACATTGAGTTTCATCCATCTTCTCATCAGATTTAGAGGTTTTAGTTGTAGTCATCAAGTATAACAATTCAATAAATAAAAACAAAATGTTAAAAATGTGACCGAACAGACAACTGAGCACACGTGTCCATTATAAAACGCGAATAGTCTCCTGTTTTGTCCGACAGGCGCGACGCAGCAAATAAGGAACGCCAATGAGAAAATTCCGTCGCCGCGGCCCCGCGTTATCACTTATTTTCTTATCATTTCACCGATTTTTGAAATTTTCGAAAATTTACCCTTTTCACACTATTTCGACCATTTTCTATCGTTTTTCGCCCTTTTTTAATACTCGATTCGCGTAGCTCGAAAAAAATCGATAAAGTATTTAAATAAAAGTATTTGATTTTCAAATACAAATACGTCCAAAACAGTATTTAAAATACTTTCCAAATACTTTATTCAAAAAGTATTAAAAAGTATTCTAAATACAATAAAAGTATTTAAATACATTTACTCAAATACTTTTACTCAAATACTTTACAAGACTGGTAATGAGCAACCAGGAGTTTCACTTAAAACTTCCTCTAAAAGTGTATCTTGATCTTCAGAACTAGATGAACTATACAGTCGAATTCTTTTACAGTCGAAATTTGGACGAAATTACATAATAAAAAACCTAGAATAACTATTTTAGTTATTTTGTTGTGATTGTATAATATTATTCGTGGGTAGGTACTTGAAACTTCTAAAGTACACTATTATATATCTATGATAGTATCACGGTTTGTTGTTGGTGTATAACGCGTTATAAGTACCTAATGGATATTGTGATATGATTAATATGGAATTCATTATAGGTCAATTTTTTTTTTAGATAAGTATATAATATGTCTTGTACCTAGAAGGACATACCGTCTCCGCTCAGAATCGTTTTTCTTATACAATGATATAATATCATTAAATTCAAATGTAATACCATCCATTATACAGTGGCCCACTTGTAACCTACTGTACAGCAGAGCGACACTCACTTGCCCACTTTTTTTTATTGTGATTATGTACAGATAAACAAACAATCGCCAACCCATTCGTTTCAGAACTAGATGAACTATACAGTCGAATTCTTTCTAAAAAATAATTATTTAAAAATAAATTATAACACTAATAAAAATTAAGAAAATACGTATACAATTGAATTGCCTATATTTAATAACTTACCGGTTAATTTTAAGGTTTCCAGTTCTCGTCGTTTTTTTCGTCCATCTTCATTTTCTTTAAGAGTCGCTTTACGTTTTTCAATACCCGCTAATTTCATATCCGTACCAAGCATACAACCAGGACGACCTTTCTCTCGTTGTCTTAATAAAAATTGCTTATCTTCTTCTATTTTAATTAAATTTAAGGCATTGGCGTGGGATAAATCAAATAAATTGTCTAATTGTTCTTCGAATTTGTTTTCATGTGTTTTCTGTAATTCTGTTGTTCGTGTTTTATTTTTGTCTAATTTTCTCCATTCTTCGTATAATTTTTTCAGTTTTTTAATGCAATCTGAATTATCATGAGTTGGAATTCGAGCTTTCTTCCAAAAAATTGAACATTCATCAATAACCAAACGTGAACTATCATGTAAATTTAGGTTTACTAAGCGCATATTATAAAATAAAACAGACAAACAGTCCCTCTTGAAAGGCAATTTAGAACCAGTTATTTGATTATTCATGGGTCCAATTAAATAAATTTGTTGTCTAGGCATTTTGTAAAATAAATTTTGAAACAGTAACGTATAAATTATAACTTAAAACAATCACTATAAAATTATAAAAACGAGACACGTTCAAGTGCAGTACAACAACTAAAATATAAAATGTAATTTAATAAATATTATTTTGTTTATCTGTATAATTCATAACTGTTATTAAGTTTTATTTTATCGCCATCCGAGTTTTATCTACTTTCGATAACGATGACGGTAATTTCAGATCATTTTTAATATAATAATAAACATTTGATCATATCTTCAACCGTTCATAAAATATTTTTAAAAAACCGTTAATCAGATATTTTTGCCTATTAATTAAATTATTTTGTTTTTTTTTATTTTCAGAGAAAACAATAGATTTTCGTAAAATGTTGTAATATAGTTATTTATAGAAAATTGTATTTTCTTTAATAAAGCTCTTTTGTAATTTTATCATAACTATAACTGTTTTAGAGTAAAATACAGAAAACCGTAAAACTACCCTATTTTGCCATTTTCAACCCTCTTGAGGCACGGGACCCACCCCGGGTCATCATCACCAAATTTAACCTAAATTATTTTTATATCATATGAAATAATATTATAGGTTATTGCCAGTGGTTCTCTAGAAGCGACAACTACATCCTCATCGCGTTCAGGGCAAAGGTTAAACACCATCCATATTGATACCCAATGACAATTTACCGACCAACAACGTCAAACTTTAGCAACAGAACCAGCAGAAACTACTGTACTTCTTCAGATCAATTTGAAGTTCAAGCACAATCTACTCGGAACACTAAATGGTTATCATCAATCATGATATTCAAATCTACTTTTTTGGACAACGATTTTGGCTACGCTTGCTCGGTCTGTGACAGACTTTGGTTTAGAAACGACCTTAAGCCCATCACTGCAGCACAGCTGAAGGTAATTTCGGATTGGTTTATCAAAGAAATTCGATAACTGAGCAGCGAAGAATATAAACTGGTTTGCAACACTTGCAAAAAGTCACTGAACAAACAATCGATGCCACCGCTAGCAAAAGTTAATGGATTCTCTTATCCTGACCCACCACCAGGCCACCCACCGTTAGATCCCATCAGTGAACGATTGATTTCACCTCGTCTACCATTTATGCAAGTGCGTCGTCTGCGCCATGATTTCTCTTATGGAATCGTAGGACAAGTGATAAACGTACCAGTCGACGTCCAAGAAAAGGTAAAATGCTAGCCGCGACAATTGGATGAGGACGACGTTATTAATGTAAACATTAAAAGAAACCTTGCCCACAAATCTGTTTACATTTGCGGATACATGTCCAAAAGTACAGTTACTTCGTGGTTAACTGTTCTGCAGATCTCTCCATTATATCGTTTGTACGAAATCAAAATGGACTTGTCAAGAATGAATCATGCTTTGCCAGACCTCGATGACGTAGAGGATGACCCATCAAGCCGTATAGAAAATATCTCCTCAGAACAGAACCCTGAATCTGAAATTCTCGCTTCAAGACAACATACCGTGATGTGGAACCAAGAAGATTGTCTCAATATCGCACCAGGATACCGGGCAACTCCCCTCAACATCATTTACGACCGTCATGCAGAAGAGTTGTCATTCCCATCAATATACTATGGAAATCCACGTCGATTCCACATGGGAGTTTCAGTGACACTTTACATGATGGCAACCAGAGAAATACGACGGAGCGATAGACGCGGAGCCACGCCTCAAAAAAATCTTGTACGTATCAATGAACATTTTGCGGCTACGTATGGTGGATGGAATTTACAGCACGTTTCGTAACGTTTCAGTCACAGAAAATCTTACACGACGTATGTTAGAAGACCTAGAATTTCTGAAAGAATAGGTCTTACAAAACCTCGCATTCATGAAGACAGTGCCAAACTCCGTCCAATACTGGGCTTCTCTCAAACGTGATCTCTTCGCCATGATTCGACAACTTGGTAAACCAACCATCTTTCTCACGATAAGTGCAAACGAAATACGATGGATGAAATTGCTTACTATACTTCTCAGACTGAGCAATAAATATCCTGGAAAATCAGCAGGAGAACTCAACACTTCCGAGAGCTGTACTTTAGTTAGTGACGATCCTGTGACGTGCTGCATTTACTTCTACAAGCTCGTCGGTTCCTTGATGAAAATTCTGCAATCCAAACAGTCCTATAATCCATTCGGAGAGTATTTTGTTAGGGATTACTTCATTCGTTTTGAGTTCCAGCATCGAGGAAGCCCCCACGCACACATTTTATTATGGTTAAACAACGACCCACATGAAACCCCGTCAGAAAATATGCCAAAAACCATTGAGCTCGTAGATAAATTGAGTACGGTAGCCCGGAATGATGTACCTAACAATTCCATCTACGCCAACCAGATACACAAACATACTTTCACATGCACGAAGCGAGGTGAGACAATTTGTAGATTCGGAATTCCGTACTGGCCAATGTCTACGACTCGTGTATTAGTTCCAATGCCTCAATCTCATAAACGCCGTCGAACACTACAACAGAATGCGAAAGAGCTGCGTACTTCGCTCGATGAACGTCGGTACGAAGGCATGGATGACTTTCTGGAAGCTAATGGTTTGTCACACGATTCATACCTTGACATTGTGCGCTCAACGTTACGCAGACCAACTCTTCTGTTCAGACGAAACTTTGACGAACTTATGACAAACACGTTCAATCCGTACATTGCTGGCGAAGTCAACTCAAACACCGACATTCAATTTATCACGGATGAATACAGCTGCTTAGAGTATGTTGTGGAGTACGTAAATAAATCAGCTCGTGGAATGGGCAATCTACGTCATGAGCTTACTACGATGATGCAAGAGCATCCCGAACGGGACTACACAGACCAGTTGAAAGCTTTAAGCATCAAGCTACTTAACGCTGTCGAGATGTCAGCGCAAGAAGCAGCATGGTATCTACTACGTCAACCAATGAGCGAGACAAGTCAGTTTAAAATTTACATTGTATATTCAATCACAATAGGTAAGCTGTAAGTTAAATGCTTAGTTATTCTATTTAACGATTAATGTAATCAGTGCCGTATTTACCAGTAAACACTATAAGTTAGTATTTAGGATGGCAATTGCTCGTGGGCGGCAAATAATTTTTAATATTCCATTTTTACTAAAATAAATGCAACTAATTATAAAATGTTTTTAGACCAACGGGATTGTGGTAATATTTATATTTAAAATAAGTTATTTATATAACATGGGTTGGCGATTGTTTGTTTATCTGTACATAATCACAATAAAAAAAGGGGGCAAGTGAGTGTCGCTCTGCTGTACAGTAGGTTACAAGTGGGCCACTGTATAATGGATGGTATTACATTTGAATTTAATGATATTATATCATTGTATAAGAAAAACGATTCTGAGCGGAGACGGTATGTCCTTCTAGGTACAAGACATATTATATACTTATCTAAAAAAAAAATTGACCTATAATGAATTCCATATTAATCATATCATAATATCCATTAGGTACTTATAACGCGTTATACACCAACAACAAACCGTGATACTATCATAGATATATAATAGTGTACTTTAGAAGTTTCAAGTACCTACCCACGAATAATATTATACAATCACAACAAAATAACTAAAATAGTTATTCTAGGTTTTTTATTATGTAATTTCGTCCAAATTTGAATTTAAAATGTCTGTAAAAAATAACTGTGTTCATATATTTTTTAGATTTTTTGGTTAAAGTATGAACTATTTATGGGAACCTTTGTTTTAAATTTGTAATCCTTAGCTATAAAAACTGAACATTTTATAATTTATTAATTACAATGATTGATAATTTTCAATTAATGTTGATAAATTTTGTCAAAATTCGATCTTTAAATGCTTATAAAAAAAAATTGTGCCTATGCATTTTTGATATTTTTCAATCGCTATTGTAACAAGATATCAGGATGACCAACAGATAAAACTTTATTGATATTTATAGAAAAAAAAACTAAAAAAATTGAAAGCTGTAAATGTCCGTACACAGCTCAAAAAGAATCAAAATATTTTCAAAATTGTATGGTGTATAGAAAATGCTAATATAAACATTCAGTGAAATTTTCATGTATCTACAGTTATTCGTTTTTGAATTACAACCAAATAAGGAAATCGCTACATGAGAAATGGAGTGAATATCTAATGTTTTAAAAATTTAAATTTCAAACGCTCATAAAAATTTAATTTGACTTTCTTATAGACATTTTTTTTTTTGATAAAGGTAGATAATCTTATAAGAAAACTTGTATTATATAGATTAACTGAATATCTACATTTTTTTTTTTAATATCAATAGAAAATAATCGAAGTGATATTAAAGAACCTCTACCAGCTGTAAAAGGTAATTATAATTAGGTAGTAACAGTCAAAATTATGTATAAAATATGAATTATGTTATCAATTTGTACAGTAAAAAAATTACAAAAAATACCTACCTATACCTATTAAATTTATTAATTATTTGTTAGGTATTTTATTTACAATCTTTTTTTATTAGAAAAATATTCATATATTTAATTTATTTTATTAAGCACGATTAGATTTAGATTTTTAATAAAGGTTAAGTAATTCATCATTTTAATTTATTATTTAAGTCTAAAGAACAAACTTCTCTGCTTTTTCAGTTATAATTTGGGCATTTGGCTATGTAAACACTTTATATTTAAGTAGTTAATAGAATTTTTTTTATTAAATATGATTTATGGATATTTGAAAACTTTTGAATTAAAACTATAAGGCAAATACCTACATCCTACTTACTTTGTAAGCAGACACAGTGTTAGGCATTTTATACAGGGGGTACAAAGTTTTTTTGATAAATTTGGTTCATGGTCTAGGACTTAAAAAAAAAAGTTTTGTTGAGTACATATAATTTTACAACTTCTGTGATAACTGATAGCTGTAAAAAGTAAATATAATTAAAGACAAATACCTATTTTTTTAAACAATAATGCCTATAAATGCATATTTCTTTTTTTTAACAGAGATAGAAAATACTGATGCTTGTGTTCAAACACTTCAAACTGATGTTTTAGAACCTCGTCCAACTGTAGAAGGTAAATATGATTAAAGGCAAATACCTATTTTTTTTAAACAATAATGCCTATATTAATGCATATTTCTTTTTTTCAACAGAGATAGAAAATACTGATGCTTGTGTTCAAACTCTTCAAACTGATGTTTTAGAACCTCGTCCAGCTGTAGAAGGTAAATATAATTGCTTTACAGTTACTTTATAACATACTATTTCTATAGTTATGAGCAGTGTTGGGACTATCTAGATAAAATTATCTAAAAGATAATCTAGATAACGTCAAAATTATCTTTAATCTTTTATCTAGATAAATCCAGAGTATCTTTATCTTATACTTATCTTTTTGCGTTTTTTCTGTCGATAGATAATAGATGTTAAATCGAGCTAACTAGAGATTTTTTTTTTAATTTTAATTTTTTTTTTTTGTTAAAATAAGATTTTATTATTTTATTTAGCCCGTTTGTCATAATCGTACAAATATTAAGATATAGGTAGGTCTTAATAAATAATAGTTTAAATTAATCTATATCTGTTAATCATTTATTTACCTATTAACTTTTAAGAATAATAGGAATATTCCATCAAACCTTAAGTCATTAAATAAAAAAGTTATTTTAAAAAGATAGCCAAGAGTTTGACCCTAAATGTTGTTTTAAATAGTTATCTTTTATCTTTTTATTTCATCTAGATAATTAAAAGATTATCTTTTATCTTTATCTTAGATAAGCCTTTAGTCATTATCTTTATCTTTAATCTAGATAAAAATATTGGGGTTATCTTTCCCAACACTGGTTATGAGTTATAACTAAGGCCATTCATAAAATTATCTAAATTTGCTATAATACGTACAGTCTGCCCCGGCATTCCCTTCCACTCCACCACCGCCGCAGTGAGTCCGAGTTGGAACTTGTTGATACGCGTCAGTAGTCGCTGAGCGCCGCCGTCCGAGCTGAGTAGCCAGTGTCACCAACCAACGTACAACGATCCATTGCCAAGCAGACCGAGTAAGACGCCGCACCATCCGAGCCATTCTACATTCAACATACCTCCGTCCGAGCAGAGTCCCTGTTGAGTCAAAAGTCGATATATTATTACCGCGCCGCCGTGATCGCGCCACTGTCCGTGGATGCTTATTGCCACATACCCAGCCATCAGAAGCCACATACCCTTTCACAGAACCGTGAGTTATATGTATATGCTTTCTCTGCCCCACATGTTTTATGTTATCCCTAAATAAGTTATTTTATATTGTAAACTCGTAAGAGTATAATTAATACTGTAATACAAAATATCAAAATTGTATCTGTATAACAAAAGATGATGAAAATAAACGCGCAATAATATCAATACAATAAATCCATCGTTGCGTTTTCATTACAAACTTATAACTCTAACCATGAATAGTATTTTAAGCAAAACAACAAAATATAATAAATAATATAAAAAAAGGTGGGCAAGTGGGTGTCACTCTGCTGTACAGTAGGGTACAAGTGGGTCACTGGATAATGGATGATATTAAATTTGAATTCAACGATATAATATCATTGTATAAGAAAAACGATTCTGAACGGAGCCGGTATGTCAGTCTAGGTATAAGACATATTATATACATATCTATGGTATTAAAAAAAATGACCTATAATAGGTACCTATAATAAATTCCAAATTAATCATATCACAATATCCATTAGGTACTTATAACGCGTTATACATCAACAAAAACCATGATACTATCATAGATATATAATAGTACACTTTAGAAGTTTCAAGTACCCACGAATAATATTATTAAATCACAACAAAATAACTAAAATAGTTATTCTAGGTTTTTTATTATGTAATTTCGTCCAAATTTGAATTTAAAATGTCTGTAAAAAATAACTGTGCTCATATATTTTTTAGATTTTTTGGCTACAGTATGAACTATTCATGAGAATCTTTTTTTTAAATTTTCAATCCTTAGCTATAAAAACTGAACATTTTATAATTTATTAATTACGATGATTGATAATTTTCGAGATTTTGATAAATTTTGTCAAAATGCGATCTTTAAATGCTTATAAAAAAGAAGTGCCTAATAATTTTTAATATTTTTCAATTGCTATTGTAACAATATATCAGGAGCCTTGTATTAATTTTTTACACTTTTTGGCCCAACAGATAAAACTTTATTGATATTTATAGAAAAAAAAACTAAAAAAATTGAAAACTGAAAATGTCCGTAAACGGCTTAAAAAGAGTCAAAATATTTTCAAAACTGTATGGTGTATAGGAAATGCTAATATAAACATTCAGTGAAATTTTCATGTATCTATAGTAATTCTTTTTTGAATAACAACAAAATAAGGAAATCGCCACATGAGAAATCGAGTAAACATCCAATGTTGTAAAAATTTGAATTTAAAACGCTCATAAAAATTTAATTTGACTGTCCGGTAGAGATTTTTTTATTGATAAATTTAGACAAACTTATGAGTAATCTTGTATTACATTTTCAAATCTTAGATTTAAAAAGAAAAATTTTTACGAATTCTTAACTCAAAATAATTTGCTAATTTTCGTGATTTTTACATATTTTGTCAATTTTTGAACTTTAAATGCTTATAAAAAAAAAACTGTGACTAACGATTTTTAATATTTTTCATCTGCCTTTGAAACAATATACTAGGAGCCTTCTATTAAATTTTCAAGTTTTTTTAACTAATAAAAAAATTTTTATTGATATTTCTAGAAAAAAAACTAAAAAAAAAATGAAAAATGAAAATGTCCCTAAACAGTTCAAAATAAATCAAAATATTTTGAAAATGTTATCGTGTATAGAAAATGCAAATATAAACAACCACTGAAAATTTCATGTATCTACGGTCATTTGTTTTAAAGTTCCACCAAAAACCAAAATCGATTTTCTCGAAAACAGATTTTGCGTAAAAATTCCCGTTTTTTCTTAATTTTTCTTTTGTTTTTCCCGGCGCTTTTGAAAATTACTGGGAAATTTAAATTTTGACCTCCCCAATGCACCAACGATATTCACTTTCGAATCGAACAAGATACTGAAGTTGATAATCGGAGCATTATTTCGACTACTTATCGTGTCCACAGACACAAAAATAAAAAAACACATCATTGTAAAATCAATACATTAATCGTTTCACTCAGAATCTAAAAAGGAACTATTCATAGAAATCTGTTAAATTTATTTGATTAACAATATCAAGTAATTCATCATTTTCCAATGGTTGATCATTAGTAGGTACAGTAAATTCATATTTTTTATATTTGTACATTATTTCAGAATTGAACTTATTATGCATTGACTCAGATGGGGTAAATGTTTTACAACAGTTTTTTAATTTACATTTAATTCTTAGCAATGCGTCTAACATTTTGGGATCAATTCTATTTCTAGATTTGGTTTTTACACTGTTCATAATCGAAAAAAACTCTTTCTACCACAACATTACTAGTTGGTAAACTAAGAATCTTTAAGACAAATTCGGATAACTCTTTAAATGCATAATTGCCACCTTATGGCTATCGTTTAACTGGTTTTCATCTAGATACATTTTCCAAGTGACAGTTACTAATTTATTCCATTGCGTTTCTATCAAAGGTAAATTATATGGTTCTAGAAATATGTTAATAAAAGGCAAATCACCAAATTTTGAATGTAACTGGCTTAAACAGAGTGTTGGTGAAAATAATTTCAATTTCTTAAAAAATTCCAAGTTGTCAGGTAATCTTAATTTTACTTCACACAACAATTCTTTTATAAATTTAAAAGCGGTTGCTTGAACATTTGTTCTTTTTTCTAGAGATATA